>VWZN01018872.1:274939-295784 GCA_013396955.1 Regulus satrapa | reverse complement strand
GGGCACGGAGCGAGCGCGGACAGGGCAGTGACCGAAGGCACGGCCGGCTGCGAGCGGGGCCTGCGCGCCCGGCGGGTGCCGAGCCCTGCCGCGGGGAGAGCGTTCAGCGCGGCCCCTCCTCGGCTGCAGCGCCACGAACTGCTCACCTGGGAGCTCGCAAGGCGGCAGGAGGGTTTCTCCCAGAAAAGATTTTTAATTTTGGGGGTTTTACGTTCGGTCGTTTCGGAGGTAAANTACATGAATACCTTCCCTACTCTGCTGTTTCCCTGGTGAATTTAGGATGATTAAAGTCCTTCTAAGTTCTGAAGCACTGAAAATGTGATACTACAGTTTGTAACATGGACTTATCCACAGCACATGCCCAATTCTGTCTGTGGACTACGTTATCAAACAGGAACGAGGGAATTTTCTGCTGTTTGGGAGCTGCAGTGGTTTTACAATATTTGTAATGAACCTTTAAATACAAACCATGATCAGATAGAGTAACTCTAGACAAACTGGATGACCATTTTTAGAATTTCACAGAATACTCTGAGTTGGGAAGGGACCCACAAGGATCTAGTCCAAGGGTTAAGCAAATGACCCATATGGAGATCAACCCCACAATGTTGGTGTTACTAGCATTATGCTCTAAACAACTGAGCTAATCTCAGTTTAGTGTTTTTCCAGTATTTATTTCATAAACACTTGCTTATTTTTTCAGTAAGGGATGCTACATTGGTGTTTATTTGCTATGGAATGAAGCTACAGAATTTCTAAATATAAAACAAATTATTTTGAAAAAAGGCAGCTCTCTGTTTTGGTTGGTGATATCAGTTGGAAACACACTTCAAAGGTAGTAACTTTCCATTAGTCTGAGGAGTTTTCATATAAACAATGAAACAACCACAGTACAAAATTCATTAAAGGATAAATTATCAATCTGCAGTTCAAAAGCTCTTTCAAGAAGTGATCCATTTTAAAGTTGTGGAAAGTATAAACATTCACATTCATTAACAGCAAGTAATATGCAAATATCTTTGCAATTAATCAACTTTTTTTAAAAAGGAAGCAGAATGGAACTCATAACACCATCACAAAATGAGGGTTATGTCGGAACACTTTTTCACAACACCAAAGCAATCTCCAAACTCAAAATCAACGCTCAGAAATTTTTCTTCCTACCTTGTTTTACAAGCTGCTTTATGTTTGCCAGCACCACAAGCACCTGTGCTCTTTGTAGCAAGGGAATTTTAAAATACTGATTGTTCAGGATATTTGGCCTCTGAAAATGAAACCTCTAAGCTACATATTCTTATCCGGAGTTAAAAACAAAACCCACGCTCTCGAGTGCAGGCTGCTGACTGCGCTCGCAGGCAGCGGCACGGGCTCTGCATTGTCCCTGCAGAAGCCCAGCACGGATGACAAATCCCTAACAAACCTGCAACGCCCGTGGACTTTAAGCAGCAAATCCCAAACCCAGCGACTACAATGCGAGCCGGAGACCCGACAGCTCCGAGCACAACCTTCTCACTTCTTGAAACTGGCTGTAAACAGGGGGAAGGGAGGGGCCAGGCGCCTGCCAAGCCAAGCAGAAACTTGTGAGTAACTTAGAGAGGCAAAACAAGTGCAGCGCAGGCAGCGGCTGCCGGCGCGGTGCCGGGCCAGCACCATGACCGCGGGCAGAGCCACGGCGGGGCCTGGCGGCCGGCTCGGGGCCCCGGCACACGGCGAGTAGAGGTNGCTCGCAAGGCGGCAGGAGGGTTTCTCCCAGAAAAGATTTTTAATTTTGGGGGTTTTACGTTCGGTCGTTTCGGAGGTAAATATAGTCGTTTTCCTGAGGTTACTGTTTAAGGCGATGAATCGCCTGCCGTTTCTGTCATTTAAAAGAATTGTCGTGTTTAGCCGCACTTAAGAGGACGTGAAGAAAAAACACGACTGAAAACACTTGCGAAACCAGACATCCCCCTGCTCTGTAAAATACAAAACCCGGTAGCAGAGACTGTTGATCTTCTGAGACAATATATACAGACAAGTTATTCAGTGGCTGATGTAATTCAGTCTGGAATAATCAAAGCTACATGCTTAAGGATAAACCTACATAATGGAATTACGTGATTGTATTCGTGCCTGTGCTTAGTCACCTTTGCACTCAACAGAATGCACATATTTGCAATATCTAGTTCCAGTCTGCTGCTTTGCTTGAATCGAGTCATAACAGTTCAATGAGATGTAGTTTTGGTTCCTTTCAACTGCAAAAACGCAGCTTTTATTTTCTGTCTTAAAAACCTAAAACAACAGATGCTTCCTAAAAACAAACGGGGTTGTTTTCGGTGCCGGAAAATAGAATGAGGATGGAAAGACAACATAAAGATATGATACAGTCCACTCATACACAACCATAGAGCTGAAGAAGTGATGTGAGAAAATGAACCCCAAAAGTCAAGTTTTCCCACAAAGGTGAAAACCACCTTTGAAAACAATAGAACTTCTGGCACTGCCACAGAAGCCACTTCTCTGAGGAAATCCAACATGGAACACTGCAATAAAAACTTGCTTGCCCAGCTAAAATTAGTGTATTTTTAGCATGATTTCTGGCTCAGCTTATGTTATTTAGAAGATAAATGCACACAAGACAACTGCAGTGGGAAATAAAACATGGAAGTTGACACAGTTTTGGGACAAATTTTGTACTGTTGCTGAAGAGTCAAAGGATTAGCACCAGGGAGATGCAGTCACGTACCTGCATGCTCACAGACCCCACACAGTATAATTTAGCCATCTGGTTCATGGAGTATAGCATGTTGTCTAGTAGCATTCATTTTCGTTGCACAATGTTTATTGTGGATTGATTAGATCTTGCTCTCCCTCTGGAAAGAATCCAGGTACGTGTACTTACCCTTTGCTATAGGTGCTGACAGAGAAGCACACAAAACCACGGCAGTGTGTGACAGGCATAGTACGTGACATGGGAAACCACCTGCTGCACCAGCACTGCGCTGTCCCTGAAATGGGCTGCCTTAAATAACAGCCATGATTTTAAGGTTGGGCCTGTTCTGAGTTGTGCTTTGGAGATTGTTTCTTGTTTCTGCATTTTGGAAAGTGACTTTATGTGGTTGCGTTGAAGCTCAGTTTGGTTTCAGTTAAAATGCTATCTCTGCTGACGATAAAGCAAAGATGGTTGGACAACAACTGCTGATAGCAGCATACTTTTAAAAGAATTCGAGCTATTTTGAGAGGAAATGATAGCTGATTCTTGCCTTTTTGGAAAGTCAGGCTGCCCTGAGATTAGGTTCCCTGGACTACAGGGGTCCATTGTTTTTTTAAAAAACTAAATGGCTATAAGGTTGGAAGTCNGTATCCTCTAGTCTTTGTAAATTTTATCAGTGATCCAGTACAAATCCACCATACTGCCTTGGATGTGCCTCCTTTTTTAAAGGTAAAGCTTATTAAAGATGTTAGGAGATCTCTATTTTCCATCATACTGTGAAGATTTGTGCTTCAGTTGATATCCTTCCAGTCTTCAGTAGTTACCCTTCTGTATTTTTAGCTATATACAAGGTACTGTTTGACAGTTTTCAAAAAATGGCATTAGTATTCATATACATCAGTACTTAATGGTAGTTTACAGTTTACTTCTGTTGAGTGTCCTGTATCAACTAATTTGCCACTAGTTTCATTTAAATCAAAACTGCAGAACATGTATTAGTCGAACGAAATTCTGGATAACAGTTTACTTATTTCTAGACCAACAGTGTCAGCTATGTGATGTGTATAATCTTGAAGTTCAAAATGTTTTCTTCATAGTACTTTGCATTTCATTTACGCTGCGATATTTTAACAGCACTTTCACTATTTCTCTCTCCACAGAAAAGCTGGTAACCAGCGAAGAAGACACAAAAGCTAAAATCACTATGTGGAGCTGTGAAGCCTTAATCAACAGCACCGAGAACAGTGAGGACCAGCATCTCTGCCATGACTTCGACCTTGTGCTTTCCATCTTTTCCCTTCTCTACCTCATTATATGTTTCCCAATTGGCCTTTGCTACAACGGCCTGCTGGTCCTAGTTAACCTCTACAACAAAGCTACTATGACTATGCCAGATGTTTACTTTGTCAACATTGCCATCGCCGGTCTCATCATCAACACCCTGGCACCAATGTACCTGCTGGGTCTTGCCAATACAAAATGGGCCATCTGGAATTCCAACAATGAAGTCTATATTACTTTCCTTATTTTATTCAACGTCTCGTCGTTAGTTACCATGTACTCTACCACGCTGCTCAGCCTGGACTACTACATCGAGCGTGCCCTGCCCAGGACTTACATGTCCAGTGTGTACAACACCAAGCACGTCTGCGGGTTCATCTGGGGCGGTGCCATGCTCACAAGCTTTTCATCTCTCCTGTTCTACGTCTGCAACCACGTGTCCACCAAAATAATCGAGTGCTCCAAGATGCAGAACCAGGAGGCGGCAGATGCCATCATGGTGTTCATCGGGTACGTGGTGCCCGCCGTCGCTGTTCTCTACGCGCTGACGCTGATCCTGCGCATACGCAAGGAGGCCACGCCGCTGGATCAGGACACTGGGCGCTTGGATCCGTCGGTGCACAGGCTTCTGATTGCCACAGTCTGCACACAGTTCACCCTGTGGACACCCTATTATGTTATTCTCTTGGTAAGCACATTTACTAACCTACGAGGAAGAATTCCAGACGTGAATTCCATTCAAATATTACACTTCGCCACGATTTTGTCAAAATTCCTGGCTTTCTCCAGCAGCTTTGTCATGCCTCTGCTCTACAGATACATTAACAAAAACTTTCCCAACAAATTACGACGTTTGCTTAAAAAGATACACTGTGGGAACCAGGGGTGTTCTCACGAGCGCACAGTTGTTCAGCAGGTCATGACATAGGTGTGACACAACCCCTGGTGCTCCATGCCTGCAGCGCTGGCTGCTCGGTGCTGCGACTGTGACGCTGCTCTGCTGGCACTCAGAGACACTTGAGAGTCCCAAGCAAGAGGCTGGAAGGAGCTTCCATTGCAGTTGAATGCAAGAGTCTTAATTTTGCAGTAGTTGTTTGCTGAAGTGGTGTGAGGCTCTGGCCTATGTGCTGCATTTCCCTGTGACATCGGACGCCTTCGGTGCACTGAGCTGGTGACAAAGGATAAACTCTGTTCTCATGGCTCTGATCTTCCTGTCTGAAGAAATCACGAAGCAGTTCATTGAAGTCTTGACTGAAGACACAGCACCTTGTATCTTGTATAGAAAAAGGTATTACCTTGTTTTCTGTACAAAGAAGTGACAGTGCTATCCTTGATGAAGAAAATAGAATTTTTCAATGAAGATTATATAGATGATCTTTACTGAAGATCATATTACCTGATTATACATGTCCAAATAGTAAATGTTAATTATAAATTAAATTATTTAATTTCTTTCTCCATCACTGAATCCCCTCTAAAAGAAGCCTAATTTACTTTTTTCAGAAATTTTCTCACACTAGCTAACCTGTTTTAACATTTATGGCAAACTGATTTTTCTTTCAGCTACAACAAATAACAAAAATGTGGTTTAATATTCCAGTGCTTTGTTTGTATCCTAAAACATTTCAGGAATTCAGAAATATTTATTAACTAATTCTGATGGAACTTAGAGATGTTTGTTCCACATACTAAAATGAAGGACACAGTGGTTTACAAAGTTAAATCAGAATTTAACTCGTAAAGATTCTCTGGCTAAGTGTTATGGTCCACATATGTTCATGTAACAAGAGTAATTATCTTAAAAAATAAATATGCTTATGATTAACATTTTGTATTTTCAAGGGATATGTTTGCAACAAATAAATTAAACTCTCTTTAATCTAGGACATCACCGGAGGTTTGGAAACCATATAAAATTCCTCAATACAGGAATCCCAGTCAGCCACAGCTCTTTGCTGACCTCTCAAAAAAGCCTTCCATTGGGATTCTTGGATACACAGTAAAGTCTAGTTTCACAGTAGGGATGAAGAAATCCAATCCAGACCACCACATTTTACTGCCTGTATGAAATGCGTGAGAAACACAGACATGCTGCAGGAAGCACATAAACAGTTACAAGAAATTACAAAGCACTGACTCAAAAACTACCTGTTCTTGTGCTGCTGTTGCATTAATGACAGGAGGGAACAGGAGGAGGGTACAAGTGAAGCTAATATTCTCCCACTGGTGTGGGGCCACAAGACATTTCTGTCACTTGATACATGCTACAGCATCATTTTATTGCTTAATCTGTCAGAGCACAACTCAAATTCCACATGACATCATTAAAAAAACCCTGTGACTTTTCAAGCTTCTGGTATAGAAAAAAACCACGGAACAAGGCCAGAACTGAGCCTTTCCCATTGCTTAGAGCACAATCTTGTCATATAACTGGTCCTAGTCTGTCAGCAGAGACACATACTAAAATTCTATGTGAAAAGCAGGTGAGGGACAGACCTTTCAGATCTTTTCCTATCAAGCAATTTCTTCCCACAGCCATCTTTGCTTGTCTTCTTTATTAAGTTATCAACATCCTGATGGAATACTTTCCATTAATCTCCACCTTTTTTTTTTTTTAAGAGATTTTCTTCTTTTTTGGAATATTTTTAACCCTTGAAGCCTACGGAGTAAATAATCTATTTCTGTGGTGTTTTCAGTTTTAGCCTGTTGATGAAAACCATGTTAAGGACTGAAGCTGCTCCTTACCCAGTGTGTCCAGCTCGCTCATTTACAGTGCCTCTGTGCTGACATACATGGTACTGGCTGTTTTCTTGGTTTTGCCCACCTTGAGAGATTTTCTGTGAATTTCTACGCCTCTTGAGCATTCAAGCTCACTTCTACACAGAAGTGCTTAAGAACAAAATCTTTCCTTACAGCTGTCACGCAAACAGACTCCTTCCTCCCATCTGAGGAAAATTAGGTTTCTTAATGCACTCTCACATAAAATCTGTTAAAGAAATTCTGTGCCATTATGCAGGAGGAGTTCCAGCAGGGAAGAACTGGCTTATCTGGTGTGAATAGAGGCTTTCAGAACTGGGATATTGCCAGAACAGTGCAGCTGAGCAGGCAACTCTAAGGGCAACTTTAACTTCCATGTTGCTTCCTTACTTCCATTTCCTCCTTCTCTTAAGAAGTCTTATTTTCTGTCTTGAAAAGAACTGTTGCCTTTATTTCAGTTCCTTTCTCTCCATGTTAAATTCTCAGTTTCAGATAATTTCTCTTGTATCATTTCTCTTTATCACTTTTCACTTCTCTGCACAATTTATTTAACTTTCATTCCTCTCCCATCCCTGCTTGTCCTGCACACCTGGTACCATGCAATACTCATGTTTACTTCATCACAGTGACTCCTTTACCGTGATCCAAATCTTACTCAGTGATCTGACATTACAAACACTTTTATGAAGTGAAATGGAAGCTGCTATTTAGGAGATGTAGAAAGACAGATTTTTTTATTGGAATTTACCTGTGGGGTATCCAGTCTGATTTTTTCCTTATCTTTTTTACTGCAACAGAGCTATGGATGTCTGTATCCTTGATAAACACTAAATGTGATGGCAATCATAGACACAACTTGGATAGTTTAATGACCAAGACTGCTATCCACTCAACCTCCTTGAACAGTTAATTTGGTGTATTAGTTAGTTGCCTCAAAGAAACTGTGCTGTGGATCTGCCTGGCTGCTGTTCTCCTAAGAAAATTCTGAACTTAATTGCAGCACCCTCACCTGGTATGTCTTAAAAAGCAGAATCCCAAAAAGAGAGAGCTTTGCAATATTTATATAGAGAACAGTACAGGAGCAGCTACAGTGAAATACTTAAGGAGATACAAGATATCACAAATTAGGAAGAACTTTTATGGAGATATGTTCAATACACAGAGTTCTCGAGAATGGGGCCTTTCCATTTCAAATACCTGAAGGTTTCTGGTGACTGTAAATAGGGGCTTATCTATTACACATTTAAATAGATATGAATAAAATACTGTATATATGCAAGAAAAAAAATCATTCTACTGATGTAAAAAGAATCTGCAAAGAGTTTATTAAATTATTTTGAGAAGTGTATCATTTAAGTGTAAACCTCTGAACAGGAAGGTGTACTGTATGCCTCTGTATGTATATAATGTGTACTAGCAAGTAAGCACTAGTTAAGTGCCATTATTAACAGTGTTATTTTCTCACAAAATTAAAGGTAATGTTTGAATTGATCTATGGCTCATAGCCCTCTTGCTGAACCGCTAATTAAGTCAAATCAATGAACTAACAAAAATGTCATGCTCTGCTTCTATCTGAGTTATTAACACAGCTAGCTCAAGACAGGTCCTTGTTGACCAACTCAGTAGAGGTCCTAGTTTCAAAAGTTTACATTTCAGAATCAAATCTTGTTGGTCTCTGAAGATTTAACTTCAGTTGATGAAAGAAGTTGATCAGCCACTGGAAAATTCCTGGTTCTATTACAATGAAGAGATGTGGACTCCAATATCATGTGAAAATACTACAGAAATGGACTTTCTGGAAAGCTTCATAAAGGAAGTATTGACTTACAATAAATTCTCAATAAAAGTCTTCAAGCATACGTGGTCAATAAAATGTGTGGGGTTTCGAGGGGTTTTTTTGCTTTCCTGATAAAAATCTGTTGCAGACAAAGTTAAACCTATGTGGCTTCACCAAATCAAAACATAACAAATTACACGACTTGGATGTCCAGTTTCCAGCCCTTAATTTGACGTTATTATAATCTCATTATTCATCAGCTGAAGTTGGCTGGGAATGAAAGCTAAAAGGCACATATCTCTCCTGACTTTTTTCAGCATAAAGAATCCTTCAATTAATGAGGCAGAGTAACAGTGCACCTGGAGATCAATGCAAACACTGGCCACATCCTGACAACTTCCTTTCCTTTGTGCTGCCACAATCAGCTTCCTGCAGACATTCTCTTGGTTCTCAGTGTAATAAAATAACCCACACCTCTGGCATCCCAAAGAAAAACAGCTTTTAAGAATCTAAGATACCTTGTAACACATTCATTGCAGTAACCGCTGCATGTAACCAAAAGATTACTCCCCATGGATAAGTTTGTTTGCCCTACATATAGGAAAATATTTTCTAGGCTATACTTACAAAATCATTCTTTTGTTCCCTTCTGGTGTTCTGTGAAGCATAGAAAGACAGCAAGTAACAGCAAACCCTATTTTAAACTATTACTGGTAAACTCTTTTTAAAAGCCCTCAGCCCAAGACACTAAGTTTTACGTTTCAGTCAGAAATAAATAAAAACTGCAGCTGTCAGAGTGGAAGTTGGACTATTACAGCATTTAATCAAAGCCTAGTATTTGACAGGATGTCCTTAACATCCACACAGTGTTTTAAAGGGCGTTTTCTTTAGCAGGAGAGCCAGCATCTCTGAACAAGTACAGAGCAGTAATTTTCTTATCCTTCATTCCAGAGCTTTTGGTTACAACCAACAAAAAGGCTGTTTCTCAGCTGGATTAGTGATACCCCTCATATACAACACACACTGAAGGCCAGAATTGTTAGTGAATAAGCAAGTTCACATGCCCACAGGTTTTTAAGAGTGAACAATTACATAAATGCAAATAAAAAGGCTTGATTGGGTCAAGTCAAGATGTTTACAGCAGTACAAGCACCTGAATCTGCCATTATCTGTCAATACAGAGACGTCACAGAAATCAACCACATTTTGGAGCACTCACAGAAAAATATTCACTCAACTAAGACACAATAGAACAGGCCCCAAGAACACTGCTATCACAAACACCAGAAGAAAGTAACACTTTTTCCCCTTGCTTGAAACCAAGATATGATTAAATTGCTTTTGTGCTGTGGGTATGTGCATTGGTAACGCCCCGTTTCTCACTGCTTAATAAAAACGAAAGCAGCCCAGTGTCCAGGCTGGAGACCTCGTGAGCTTCACTGCAGGAGCAGAGGACTGGTAAGACCCAAGAAAAGCAGAACCTGCCCAAGTGTCACTCTCAGTTCCACTGCTCCCTGAGGACTCAGAGAGGAATTGATTCTTGCCTAAGTTTCTGCAGCTGTGAAGTGCTCAACGCACTGATGAATTCTAAACATCTGCTCATAAATTAATTTATGTAGTCTCTTAATAAGCAAAATCTTGTGTATTTCTTCAGTATCTCGTGCAATACTTTTTTCCAAGTGAAAGCAATCTGAGGGTACAAACCCAGCTGTGCAGACTGCCATGGCAACAAATCTGAAGTGTGAAATGTTTCTTCTGTTGGATTCCTAAGTTTTCCATTGTATATCAAAACACTTGGACATATGCTGACTACATTCTTTTCCCATCAGGAGAGCAGAGGAGCTATTATCTCCTCTGTTATTCTACTTCCTTCCCACACCTTGAAATTCCATGTGATTTTTTTTTATATTCCTTCCTTCTAAAGAACTGGCAAATCTCCAAAACCTTTAAAAGATAATTTTGAAATGAATTCTGGTATTGGCTTATCAAAGCTGTTTTACAAACTCCATCTGGTGGTCACTGGCAGAATGCTCTTACAGTTCCCAAAACCAGTAAGGTCAGTAAATTAGTTAGATTTAAATTAATCTTTAGAGGGAAAAAAATCAGTCCCAGTTTCTGGTTAAACACAGCTGGTCCTGCCTGCAGGCGCTGAGAGTATTGCTACAAGAATTTAGAAGAAACAGAATTAACCTCCACTTGGACAACCAACTGCTGCTGTGAGGGAGAGGCAGATAAGAGACAATTCTGCTGCAAGAAACAAACCTCAAGGAATGGTTAATTTCGGTTTTGAACCTAACAGAAGGATATTTAACCAGGCTACTAGGTCTGACAATTCAAAGAGAAGAAATATTTATTAAAAAGCACATGTTTCTTGTATTGTTTCATGAAACATCTGTTACTAGTCATTGTGGTTGACAAGATGCTCAAAGACCAAAGGAAGTGCCATTCCCATTCAGCTCCAGAGTATTGTAATCCTTTCTAATTAAGTATGGTTTCACTAGTTCACAATGAAATAGATTTCTTACTTAATTAAGAGAGAAGTAGGAAATTTTCCAGGTCCAGCCTATGGGCAATTAAATAACCATTTTACACCTGCAGTGCTATGCAGAGACCAGCTCTCTTATTAAAACTTGCTATTAGAAAAAGCTTTTTTCCACCCTTTAGTAGAGTATTATTTTGAAATACAGGCAATTTTTGAGCTCTTGTAGCTGAGTTACGCAGATGATTTACCTGTATTGAGGAATTTATTTTGTGATTGATAGAAACATTACTATATAGTAGTAATAATAAAATACTGTTTATAAAACAGCTTACATTACAAACAGTGCTCAAATAAGCCAATAAGAAAACCACTAATAGTGAACCACAGGCAAGGAACCCTGAGACGGGAAGGCAGCAATCACACAGCACCGAGCACGGCTGTTCCAGGGAAAAAGGAAGAAATGTTGATTTACAACCAGCCTCTGAGGTGCAGGTAATCATTAATAACCAGTGCTTATGGATAAACATTGCCAGCCTGAGCTTCTTAACCCCATCCAAGCAGAGAGAGTAAGGCTATCAAATTTTACAATTTCACATAGCTCCATGTATCTTATAAATAAGCAGAAGCATCTGAATTCCATTTTAAAAACCACACTTAAACATCCCTTGCTAAACCAAACATGCAGGGAATATACTACAATAAAGCCATACAACTTTTTTTTTTTTTGTTCTAAAATGAATTCACCAACAAAATTCCTTTAACTTTCTTCCAACTAGCAATTTTTCGTTCTCTATACAAGTTCTCTCATATTTTGGGGTTTGGTGGGTTTGGGTTTTTTGGAGGACAGGTGTCCTTTTTAATGTCAAAGGCCTAACATTCTACAATGTTTTAATCAAGGACACAAATCTGCTTGCTGTCAAGTAAGACTAAACATATATAAAATTAACAGCAAGGCCTTTCATAAGAACAATTTTACAGTGTGACTGCTGGCAATTGTGCATTGATGAACAAAAGCCTTAGAACAGATACTCCTCTCAAAAATTAGGTTGGTTTCCCCTCCCTGCTCCCCCCCAGGAATTTTGAGGTATTGCATTAATATAAGTGGCTTTAATGTCTTAAAATGCCACAAAGAAAAGCTTCCAATATTTAAGCTCAGCCAAATAGAGTCAAAGCAATCTTTGACTAACACAGTGCTTATATCGCACACTCAGGTTATTTTTTCCTAACACAACAACAATAGAGGAAGAATTAAGGTGGAAATACATGGCAGTTGATGAAAAACATATTTGAAACAAAATTACAGTGTATTGCACGATTTAAAATTCCAGTAACAAAGCAACTGCTTTTCATCATAATACACCGGGGTTATAGGCAATAACAGTCATTTAATATTCCAAAACAATCCCATCATTCTACACAGGGATGGTTTTCTTAATAACATTACATCCAAAAGGCAGGAAAAGATACCTTAACTGAGAGAAGAAGACAACAGTGGGGTCTGAAAATAAACTTTGGGCTCCTCATGCAGGATTAGCTCCCTAAGAAGAATCCCAGCCCAGAGAATCGGGTCCGGTCCTCGGGCTAAGTGCAGGCTCTGCTCTCCAGGATCCCGGCTCACCCTGGGGCTGTCTGATGCAGCACCAAGCAAACACGAGCTCCAATGCTCAACCGAGCGTTGCAGCTCTTTGCTCAACAGCTGATCAGGATTGCTCAGAAGGAAGGTGAGCAAGACAGGATCACCATCCGCAGAATACGTTACAGGATGGAGCTGCCTGAAGCCAGGGAATGACAAGACTGAAATCTTCAGGGCTGCAGCATCTCACATGCCAGAAGCATTGAACAGTGTTTGTTGGACAAGATGGAGAAGTTTCTCTCATCTGGCACGCATGGATATGAGAGAAAGAACCTTCAGTTCAAATTAAACCTACTGCCAGGGGTGTGTGCTCTGCTAAATGCATCAGTAATGTGGGTCAATTAAGAGAAATTATTGGTGTTGCTAAAAAAACAAAAAAGTCATTCACATCTGCTTTCTTTATAGCAACATCTGTCACCCAGTACTGGAGATATTTATTTTGCCATATGAACGGTTGTGTTCAAAAATAAACCTGAGTTTTGCCTACCACAGCACACTATGGGTGAGTGGCTGTACATGTTATCAGCCAATCCCTAAATATTGCCACAGCATCTCACAACTATTTCACTTCTGTAACTTCACCTTTCCTGCCTCCATCCTATCCAGAGCATCATTATCACGCCTCAGCCTTTTCCACTGACAGCAAGTAAATCAATACACGCTAAAAAATTTCACCCCAAAAGTCATAAACCCATAAATCATTGATAAAAATAGTTACCACATTATGCATCATCCCAAACACCATCACTTAAACATTTTCTGGAGTTTTATGAAACCTTTACACAACTGAGCACAAGTCTGTTTGCCACTATTCTCATATGACTTCTACCCTGTGATCATTTAAGCAAATTAAACAAACTGGCTTATTGTTTTTTTCTAAGGAAAGATGCAGCTGGTCACGCAAGAGCAATATTTTACTTTTCTTTTACTAACACATTAACTGTGACAGTAACAGCACAGCAAGCTGCTGCCAAAACTCCACCTGGGAGCTTTTAACATACCTCAAAAATTCTTTTGTTTCTGTAGATGAAGCAGAATTGCAGCTGTTGAGATGGGAATCAGCAAAGTCTAAACAGAATAAAGTATACAGAGTTGGGAAATTCTTATTTTCTAACCTCTATTTCTCCTCTGCTTTCAATTTATTCCATCACCTTGGAAGAATAAATTTCTCACCAGCCATTTCCTCACCTGTGAAATGGGATGTTTTCTGATGGGCGAGTCTCTCAAGCTGTGTACAATTCTGAAATTGTGTTGTGTTACTTGCACCTGATTCCAAGTAGGAAACATGTTCTTGCTCCCTAAATACCACTGAATAATGAAGCTTAATACAGGTTTTTCAGCCAAAGTGTGCACTAATGCCTGTAAAGCTGAATGCATTTTAAAGATGGGAGCTTTCTCTTCGATTACTTTCTTCTTTTTAAAGATGGGAGGTGTAAGAAATAGCTTCACTCTTTTTACTTTTCCGGTTCTATTTAAACAATTTTCTCTTTAGCAGATAAGTTCCCTTGGAGCTCTGCTTACTCAGCCCATGCATTGTCAGAGCTGAGGTTACTGAATAACAGGAAATGTGGCCTCAGTGCTGCTGTGTCAGGACCCATCTATCTGCACGGGAGGTACTCCTCCGACTGCTCATTAACTCCCAGGCACTGACACCCTCCTGAAGAGTGCTCTGGCTATTCCTTCTATTGGTGCAGACACTGATTTTATTAGGACATAGCCACATATCCTTGTATACACCCACCCGAGGCAAATTCAAAAGATATAAACCCCCAGCAGTTTGCTCCTGACCCTCAGCCAAGAAATCATTTTAGTCCCATCCCCAGCAGGGCCCAGGGTTGTCAATAAGGGACCTGCTCAAAGCACTTCAGTGGAAAGTACAGCAACAAAACCATGTTGCAACTGTTCAGCATTGCCTCCAGTGCAAAAAGTGATCCATTCTGGAAGCTAAAAAGTTAGGCTGATGACCAAAACCTTCCTGTAATTTTCCTGTAATTAAAAAAAAAAATTTAAAAAAAATTAAAATCACTTCACTATGCCTGCATAGTTTGGTGTGCTCTCTGCACAGCCCTCAGTCCTAGAAATAATAAGGTGACACTTGAAATTTGCATTTTTACTGAAGAACCAACAGAAAAATAAAAGAATCACCTGACTTGTAGGTGCTGACAATGCACATTTTTTCTTCACCATTCTTAACTATAAGAATTTAACATCAACAGAATGAGCCTGGATTAGGGTACAGCTCTCAGGGAAATGCTATGTACAAAACACTGCCACTTCACCCAAGGTCTTCTGTAACAGTTTAGAGGAACCACTGTGAACAAAAGGGAAACAATAAACAACCTACCCAGTCCACAAAACTGCTACATCTGATGACCAAAAACAAAGGCTCTGTCTGAATTACAGTATTCTGAATAAAGCTCATTGAAAAACACATTTCACAGAGCCCCCAAACTACTGAAGAACAGCTCTGGAGGATTTCACAAACAATGCGAACATTCAACCTGAAAACTGAACTGTTTCTGAGTTTTTGCTGCAACCCAAGACCCTGCATCCAGTCTACCTCTAATCTCAAGGAAGTATTTGGAGCAGTGGTGCTAACCTTCAGATGAAAATGCAGACCAAGTGCTAGAAGATCTTCTCCAGGTAATCTCCTGGAAATTTCAACTCATACACATTTATCTAACTTCACTTCTTTGAAGTGTTTTGGTAGTTTCCGAGTGTTTTTCAGTGAGCCTTGTAAAAGTGCAACAAGTGGGAAGCCATAAAAACAGAGCACTGGTAGACAGGTCACAAACCATCCTTCTTAACCCACAAAAGTCACTGCAGGTTACTAAAAGATTACAACAGCAATGCCCTTCCCCATGAGCTGGTATAAGAAAACATAATGCTGTTGATACATCCCAGACAGACGGACTGCACTAAAAAAAAATCATGAGCCAACCCTTCCTCGCTTATTTATAGCTGAGGTTTTAAGAATACTATTCAACATAGTCACTGACTGATACTAAACCAGGCCCAAAACATCCTTAGCACATGAAGGCTTGTCTCTTAACACCTCATGGTCATTGCAGAGCATCTGGAAAAATAATTTATTGCATGTATGCAGTAACAGGAGTATTTCAAGAGCCAGCACCCCTGGAAAAATAGAAATACACCCATTTTTAAGCAGGGGTCTTAATGGCTTGACATGCCCTGCTTTGTGTTGAGCTTTTGTAGTATTAAGCAAAGGGTGTGGTGTGGTATTTATTCCACAAGCTTTTCCTTTTCTAGACCTCTAGCACTTCAAACAGCGCACTGGGAAAAAATGCAGTTGCAAAGGCTGGCCAGTGAGCGTAGGATTACTTCATGAACAGGGAAAAAAAAATCCACTGGATGGCCTCACATACTCAGAAATGGCAGGGACAAACACTACTTTTCTGTTCTAAAATATCTCATTGCAGAGGAGAATCTGAACTTTAAAGTCACATGATGATGAAACCATAGGTTTGCTAAACATGCAACGTGTATGGCTTGAATGACTTCAGCTAAGTTCCTGTTTCCCTTACAGAACTGCATGTTTTTTAGTCAGCAAGAGCCTGGATTTTTCACCATGATGTACAGCAGCTGAAGAAGTTACTGTCATATACACACTCGGCTTTCTACAGAAATAGAAAGGGCTATAAGCTCCAAACAATAATTGTATTTCATCTGGCATTTCTCAGTGAAAAGCTCAGCCTGTTGTTTCTGTGCAACAATTCCTTGAAAAGGTAAGTGCTTTATATTACTTTGAATATGCAATGTTTTATTCAAGAGGCTCAAATAGTGAAGCTAAGGTTGTAATTAGAAGTTTTTAGCTTTCCCTTTTTTAGCAGCATTTGAACTACACAAAGTAAAATACTGTATCTGGGAAAGGTCCTCAGAAAGCAGAAATGTATAATGAAGCTGAAATTTGTGATAAAGCTGGGCATTAAGTAGAGAAAACGTGAAGAGTGTTTTCCAGTAAGTCCTTGACTCCCGTTGAACCAATGGGAGGTGGATGATGAAATAGTGTTCAGTGGTGTGGACAAACGACTCCAACCATTGCCTAAAACCAGCCTTTTAAAGGATGGACACTGTCAGATGATCTTAACCCCCACTACAGGCATCGCACAGGGCAGGAAACACATCAATAATGCTGTTCCAGGATTATGTTTAAGTTATTGTTAGTCCCTCTATATTCTAGAAAAGTAGAAACGAAACTTTCGGTTTCTCAGGAACTGCTACTTTTCCACGAATTAAGGGCAGGATTTCTTAAGTCTTTACAACTTCAAATACTTGCCCAAGAGTAGAAATTGAGCTCTTGGGAGAAAGATGAATATCGCCTTTTACATTTTCGTCTCATATACTGCAAGCAGCCCCCCATCTTTTAACTTGCAGATGTAGTGTGAACAGAAAGGACATCTCCTCCCCCAGATCACGTGCCATCCCCACCAAGAGCAGAGGTTCACAGGCTGCACAAAAGAATATTTTCCTTCTAAAGGCTGGTGACAGAATGCAGAAACACTGCCCTACCAAACCTTTTACAGCGGAAGGGTTCTGGCTGCCAGGGAGAAACTCCCCTGGTTTAGGAGCTCTCCCTTCTAGACTTTAAATAAATACAAGTCTCCTTGAAACCAAGCTCCCCTTTTGCAAAAGTTAAGCATTAAAGAGGGTTGGGGGATCCAAATCCAATGGAATCTTAGGGACTAGGTCCCCTCAGCACTGAAAGTCCTTTCACTACTTGCTATTTTTAAACTGCTTTTTGGACACTGCACTCACTGTGTTGGAAGTGAAGGGGAATACACACGCTGTGCTTCAGAAAGTGAAAATCAAACGTATTTGCTTTAACTGCTGAATTATAGGGAGGAAACAGGAATAGCAATAGGAAAAATAATCCAAGAAAAAAATGAGGCCACATGAAGTTAAGGAAGGATTTGTGACGCGACTGATGGCAAATTAAAGACCTGAGAAAAATGGACAAAATACTGGAGCATGACAACGCAAGGATAAACCAAGTAACACATTGCAAATTTCCCTCAGTAACTAATCCTAAAACAAACAGAAATAGCCCTGGCTTCTGCCATAGCTACCGTGACTAAATGGAAATAAAAGAGTCAGTTTATGTCATAGTATGTTGCAAGAGAAAAAAAAATAATTCAGGTCTAGAGGTGTCTGCACTGTAAACTGACAGATTCCACTAAAAGAGCAGAGGATTTGTCTGCTCTCATCACCCCCTCCACCCACACCACAGCAGAGCATAAACATTACGTGCATTTTGAAAAAAAAGTCCCTGCAGTAAATCCAAGAACCAGACAAGAACTGAGGAAATACCAGATCTTCTCACAGCAGAGGAAAATTACATAATAGATTTCCTATTTTTTTTAAAATGATGGAAACCCTAAGTATTTTGGAAAAAAAATATGTGGCCAGCTGTATGAATATTCCAGAATAAAACATAATGTGAGAAATAAGCCACCCTCTGCTGCTCCCATGGTAGATATATTTTTATTTTAAATTAAATTAGATTAGTAGTACCAGAAGTCTGTAAAAATTCACAAACACTAATACTACTATAGCAGAAGTTGTGAGCTCCTTCATCCCATTGCTATTCTAAGCATGAACTTGATGCTTTGGGAATGTTTAAAAAGTGGAAAGAGAATTTTGAAGCTCTGCTTTCTATGACAGATGAGCACCTTAAAGTCACGGGAATGTCCAAAGCTACTCACTGCAATGTAAACTAACGCACAGAGAGGTTGTGCCATCTGGGACTATTCCCAATCCATCAGCAGCAGGGGCTGCACAGGAGTCAGGCTGTTCCTTTTATAACCCCAGCTCGAAAACCCTAATGCAGCCATTCTGTGAGGTGGTGAATATTTGGGGAGTTGCTATGTACCCTCAAATTTCACTGAAATCATTATGAAATTATTTTTTCAAAAATACTTCAATATATTAAAAGAAAAAGAAAAACACAAACAGATTGTTAAAAGGTGGAAATACCCAGGTAAAAGTGACCCTTTTGGAGAGGATGCACGTGTGTTTCAGCTTCCAGGAAGAACTGGGCACGTTCCTGACTGCCCCCCCGCACACGAGCCTTTCCTACCACAGTCTGAGCTCCAAAGTGCCATTTGATCTTTTTAATAGTGAGACACCAGAACCAAATATGAAAAGAGTCCCTGACATTATCATTGTGATTCTTTTAAGCTTCTAGGAATAATTTAGGGGGAGAAAGTTAATAACTACAGCATTGACTTTAATCTTATTTGCCAAACTAAAAATATTAAAGAATTGGCTAAAAACTGCTAGGAGATATTTCTTCTTCTGTAATAATCACTTTATTGAATTCAAACAAGAATTATACTCACCCTGACTAGCCACAGCAAAGCTGCAAACAGCTTGCTCTTTTGGTAAAATTTTAGTTGTGTGAGAATCCTAAGGTGATTCCCTTTAAAACAGCACACCTAAAAATTTTTCCTTAGCTCGGAATTCTAATACTTACACTGATTATAATTATAAATATATAGCTGCATGGTTTTTTCTCTGAAATGAGCAAGTTAATTCTAGGCTGAAGGGATTACTTTTGTTTAGTTTAAATCCTTCCTCAGACGAGGTAATTTAAAAGACATACACTTAGGTGAGGATAATAATATTTAGATGGAGAGGAAGTATCATCATTAATTATTTAACAATAATGTTCATGTCTGTGGTTACAACTGAAACTGTTTCAGGCGTCTGTCTTGACAGCAAATGAGAGCAAAACACAACCTCAGCCTCTGCTTAACCCTGTGCTGGGTTAACACCCCTCAGTGTGCAGACAGGTGGGTACAAGAAGAGAAACCAAGATGATGCACTTGCTTGCACTGTAAGCTGCAGTTACTGGAATATGCTGCATTAAGCCTTACTTAGTCTTAAATGCTCAAAGAGTATTTAAATAAAATTAAAAATACATTTCTATGGTCATAATTGAACCCAGTATCAGTACCAAGGCCAGGTCCTGAGCAAATTTATTCAAGTTTTGGCATCTTTTTTCCTGTAATTTGATATAAGGCCATATGGTTTCCTGCGAAGCCCCAAACTACGTCCTTTGTTTCCTTTGCAATGATGTTACCAGAAAAGTTGCATATTGCTAAATTATTCTGAGATTCTCTGCAAGAACAGTGAGTATTTAGTTGGCCCATAAAAGTTGTTGAGAAGATAATGGAGATGTTCACAGTACCTGAAGTGAATTCTTCCATTCAGCCTTGCAAAAGGCCTGATGGAATTTGCAGGTAACACTGTAGGCTCTGGTGGAACAGCTCTAAATGTAAATATTTCCTAACTTTGGATCTGTGGTGCTCAAGTGGTCACAATCCTTCACCAGATTAAGCTTCAAATCTCACTCCTAACAAGAGATCAAAATTTGACTTAGAGTTTCCTTCATTCTTGAGACTGCTCCCAAGTATTCAAATAGAAATGAATTGTAGAAGTCTCTCACACAAGATTTTCTCATATTTAGTAAACTATTTTTAAGCTTCAAAATTTGATTGAGTCTTAACTTGCTTCAGAGACTTCTACCTGTTTTGCCCATCAATTTCCTCCTACATGGTGCAACCCCAGCTCAGAGGCTGGAACAGAGGCTGGCCAGACAACCTTTCCCTCCTGTAAGCCCACCTGTAACACAAAACATCTTCCCTGGCTGCATCAGTCCTTCCTGCAGTGGAATCTCTCAGAAAATAACCTTTTCTACAAAGGAAGAAACTCTGCCTCTAAAAAGGGACAAAGAACACTGCTGAATCAAAACATAACTCCATGCTTTTCTATAAAGGAAATTATAATTATATAAGATTATATACACATTTAATCAAAGCCACTTTGATAAGTCAACTTTTCTAATTAAAACCAGTATTAGAATTCTAATTTTGAGGAGAGATTAGAAATATCAGAAATGTGAAGTAGTGTCAGAGGTAACAACCATAAATTAACTGTCAAACAGTATTAAGACACTGACTTATCTATAATGAGCACTGCTTAAAAACATTAATGCATCTCTAAGAATTTTTACCAATTTAACATTACTTTCATTTTAAGAGTTAACATCACTAGAATCCCCTTATGGAAAAGGCATTATGTACAACTAAATATGTAGCTTCTTGCTGCTGTGACTTACAGAAAGTTCTGTAAGGAGAACTCCATTGTCCTGTCTTTGCCTGCTTGTTCAGAGCAGCTTTAGGTGAAACAGAACCAGGTAAAAAA
>VWZN01018872.1:247761-274933 GCA_013396955.1 Regulus satrapa | reverse complement strand
CCCCCCCCCCCCCCCAAGAAAACACTCTACACTAAAATCTACACTCAGCAAAAAACACTCTACACTCAACTAAAAATGCCTATTTGTTTAACTTTTTCCAGTGGTGAGGAACATCTTTAATCAGATGTTCCAAATTAATTAGTAATAGTGGGTTCATTATCTCACATTTAAAGATATTTATTCTTTGCAACTAAAAAACATATGTTATTTTCTGCATCAATCAGTACCAGGAGCACAGAAATTTCCTCTTAGAAATTGAGCTAATTATGCTTTTAGGTAGTCTGGAAAATGTATATATCCATTTCCATTACAGTTTTTCCTGAGTCCGTATTATATTCTCATAAAAGCTTTTTGGCTTAAAAAAAAAACAAAAACAAAAAACCTCCAAGCATTTATACAGTAACAAAATCATTGTATCAACATATCACAGAGTCATTACAGCTAACAGCCTATCCATATTACTCTCAAAATTCCCTATTTCCAGGAATTTATAATGCAGCTGTAATAAATGGTCCTTGCTAAAACTTTATCAACAGGTTTATAATGCACCAGTAATTGTTTTCTCAAAGTTGAGCATGCAGAAAAGCATTATTTTTTGCTATTTTATGCAACAGCTACATCTAAGGAATGACAGCGTTATTAATGCAAAAAGATATTTTAGTATAAAAGCAGTTTGTTCATAACAGTTCTTAAACACTCTCATTCATTTTATACGGGCTCCTCAGTACTGACTGCAGTTATGAAAGGCTTTTTTTCAGAACAGAAAGGAAGAAAACTAAAACAAAGAAAGGAATGTGGCTCGTGCCTCATATTGTGATTATCTTTGCATTTTCCTCAGTATGGGGTGTGAGACTGCAGCTGGGTTCAAATGATAGAAAATTCCCACCCTTGTGGCAGGACAGTGGAGCTTTTTGTGTCTGGAGCTGCTGCCCCCACACTGGATCGCCCTGCAAACCGCCTTGGCCTTTTTTGGTGAGATGGGGAGGAAAAGCAGCCCCACCTAAACTGAGCCAGCTCCCTCCTCACCCGCTGAGCAGCCAATATTCCATATATTCCACAGGCAACCCGGGTCTGAGGATCCTGGCTGTCCACAAAGCTGGGCTGCAAAAAGCGAGGAAAAGGGGGGAGTGGTAAGAGCAGAAACCACATCCAAAATAAAAAGGCAGATTTCTCTGGCTAAAAATAATTTCAAGCTAACTTGGGTAATAACACAGGAGTGTAAAATCCACTAAGAAATTATTCTGAACAAATGGTTCATATGCCTGACTGCATATAATATAGTCAATGCAAAAACGGGCATTAAAACTGTACTTTAAAACTTGTTTCACCTTCCTTTTCCAGTTCAGTTTCCAACATCATTGAACAGGAAATAAGAACAGTGTGGAAAAAAGGATGACTTCTCACAACATGACGTGGATCAGCTACCCAAGCAAGAGCCAGTCTTTCACCTCCCCAGAAGAAATTGAAGCCATCATAGCTTCTCAAAGCATCATATCCAGGCTTATGCACTGTTACATTGCCTTTTTTGTACCCACAGGATTAGTAGCTGGCATATGTATTTTGATAATTTTCATAAAGAACCATTTGCAAAACAGAAGAGCAAGCTTGGACTTACTTCTTCTACACTTCACCATCAGCAATGTTATAATGATTTTTTTATCCTTTACTGTCATCACTAGACCTGACTATTTAATAGCAACCCACCTTGCCTGTAGCGTACTGTCTTTTTTTTTCAACTTTGGTTATTTCAATTCTCAGTATGTTTTCATTTTGACACTTCACACGCTATTACTGGAGAGATTTCCACCACAGACTGCTCTCTGCAAAGCCACCCAAAGACCCATCTTGTGTGTTGGGCTTGTGCTCACGTACACCTTCTGTCTGTCCCTGACAGAGGCAGTGCTGGTTGGCACTGATAATTATCAGCTGGAAGCACACTGCCAGCTGGATCCATTATTCGCATGGCCCGAATACGAGATTGTTAAATTCACCTTTGGGTTTGGAATCCCATCCTTACTCCAGATCCTCTGCTTTACTGTGCTGTGGGCTAGGGAAGCACCTGCTGGAGCTCCAGCCTGGCAGCAGCACATCCGCGCTTACCCCGCCGTGTACGTGAGCAGCCTGACGATATTCACCTGCCGCCTGTTCTACAACGTCACGCTTCTCCTCAGGGCAACGCTCAAACTACAGAGGAGCGCTGGGACTACCAAGGACGAGCTGGTGATGAACATTGCAGAAATAGTGTTGTTCTGTGAGAGCTGTGCTAGTTTGGCAGTTATACTTTGTTTTCATAAACCGTGCCAGGATGAAGCACTTAAAGTGCTACGGAACTGCCGAAGGAGAACCCGTGCAAACAACCACCTTGAAATACCAGAAAGAGCCACGACCCATCAAAGTGGCTCTCAGTAATACTTGCTCTTCTAAACAACTGTCAATCCACTTCGCCTTTTAGCTTAGTGGGTTTTGGTTTCATTTTTTACTTCTTCAAAAAAGGGTAATTGTTCCTTCTTGAGAACCCAAAGTTGGCCTATCTTACAGCAAGCAGTACTGGAAGAAAAAAGATGTTCAGTTCTAGTACTTAGAGTGATCTGTGAGCAAAATTCCAGTGTCTGGGGCTGTTTGGGGTTTTTTTTCATATATACATATGTATTTAAATAATCTATTTTTCTGCAAGCATTGCTTCAAAGTCAAGTAGAAAAATGAGTATTGTTGCTATAGAACTGTGCTTCTGCAATAATATCAATGCCCTAGCAGAGCTGCGAACAAAAATGTGGCAGAAAGCAGCTTTGAACAAAGGTCAAAATCAGCAGTCAGAGCATTTTCTCAGGTGTGCTTCCTCCTTTGACTTCTTACCCTCAAAAATACTGATTTCTATAACACTGGTGTATATCTAATATATATCATTCCAGTGGCAGCAGCAGTGTATTCCCGTGCCAAAAAAATAAAAAGAAAGCAAATTAATGGAAACACAGGTCCATGAAGGAAAGCTTTGGGTCCTTTGTGAGGCATTGAACTGGAAAGATCAACAGGATGGCTAATTAAAACTTTGTGCAAGAATGAAAGCTTTTTGTTAATGTACTCTTAGCTTCCACTTTGCATTTAGACTTACAGCAGTTTTTGATTTAAGCCATTCCTGGTGAATTCATTCAGAAGTATGAAGTCGTTGGAAGAATCACATTCAGTAATACACTAACTGAAAAACAGAGAAAAGCCAAACCAGACCAGCAGAACTGAGGGGTATTTTTAAGAAGGCAAACAAAACACAAGCCCCAGTTCCTAACTGGAATCAAGGCTCTGCTGGTGACAAGACAGAAGCATTGTACGTTTAGATGAGAGTTGATGGGCAAGTGGTGCAAGAAGAGGAAAAAATCTGAAGTAGAATAACACAGCTGTGGTGCAGGAGTTTGGATGAAGCCCTGAAGGATCAGGGCTGATGTAGGGCTGATGTAAGGGCAAAGATGTAAATGCTTGCTTTGAGCACATTGTTAATGCCACCAAATCTGGCCAGGAGCCGCCTTAGGCATTTGGCTTCGGCTTCCCTTACAAAGGTGGAGAGAAAGGAAACAGGAAAAGCACGTAATTGTACTAAAACTTGGTTAATGATGTAGACTTAGATGGTAAAGTTATAAAAATATAGTGCTGAGATGAGGAAGTAACCTGAAGAGTTCTGAGAAAAGCTGGTTTGATGCTTAAATCGGTGCCTTTGTAGGAAACACGGGTGCTAAAGGAACTAAGAAGGGGTTTTTGCAGTTATATCCTTTGAAAAATCTTCCTGATAGGATCCAGATTTGTGTGGGGAGCTGGTATAAATCAGCATGGGCTGCCTAAGAGAGAACAGCAGGAACTGATCGATCAAGATGAACATCTTCCACAAGACAACAGCCAAGTGCAGAAATGGAAGGACAACAATCATGTAAAATATAGCTCAAATACCTAGGAATATAGATCTAGTCTTGGACAGCCAAATCCTGAAAAGTATGAACTACGACTGTATCACATGCAAATAAAGGGCAATATGTAATCCCACTCTGACTGTAAGGACCAACATTTCCTCAAGATGTAAAAATCAGCTGGTAAGATGTCTGCATTACATTGTGTCAGCCTGTTCCCCCGCTCAATTTTGTTCTGCTGCCAGCACGAACAGATGGATAATTAAAGAACTCTACATATAAACAGATCATTATAGACCATGGTCAGAAAGGAAGTACGTAGATAAGAATCATCTCTTTGAACGCAAGAGCCAATTTCATACTTGTGAAAGGAATTCTCGGATGGCATCAGAGGTTTTGTTTTGCACCTGAGAAGAGAGAGATTAAACAACACAGACCAAAGATCAGCCTTGCAGAAAGAAGTCTGAAGAAATGAGTTCTAAGAGCTGAATATCAGTGAAAAAGCTGACAGACTGAGTGAAAGAACATGTCAGAAGATGCAGGCTGTTTATCCCAGCTCAGAAAGTCAGAGTTTCAGCTGCACTGTGCATAAGGAGGAGATTTTGTAGTATGGGAATTATGCATGAATTATTCTAGTTCATTTAGAGCTTACATACATTTTATATTTAAGGATGAAAGAATAAATATTGCGTTGTTTCTGAGTCCTGAGTTACTTTGAAAGGTGCCTAAACCAAAATTGAATCAGTAAAAGGTGGCTGGGCCCTGGAAAGCAGTCTGATGGTGAGTGAATACCAGCAGCACACCTGTGAGGAGCACAAGGTTCAGCAGGGTACAACGAAGGTGATTCATGATACTCTCAGCAGGGCACAGAGCCAGAGCAGAGCCACACCCAAGTGTCACAGACAACAAAACCTGTAGGGAGCAGGTCAGATGAAGGGTCTGAGAGCGAGTACACATTGTCAGAACGAAGGACTGTGTGAGTCTGAGCACTCTGGGGTCAAGCTCCTGGCTGCCATCTGCGAGATGGGAGTACATGTACTCTGATCCCCTCCCTGTCCACGCGGAAAAAAACGGAGTATTTTCTGGATGGCTGGTTATATTGCCATGAAGAAATCTGTCTGTACAGAAATGAAAAGACTTTGCAACTGAATACAAGAAAACAAAGGTAAACAGGAGGGAAGAGGTTGAAAAATGGAAAACAGGAACTCAAATAGTTATATATTTTGGCAATACAGAAATGTTTTCATAGAGTTATTTCATAGAGCTTACATTAAAGTTTAGGACAATGAACATGTAGTTCTAGTGAAAATCTATTTGCATCCAGCTAAAATATGAGAGCAAACACCCCTATGTGCAACAGGAAAGAAACTCAAGCAGTTTCCCAAAGTCCTTCTAACACAGTCTGATATGAGGGAGAAGAGAGCAGCTCTAGCTAAGATCTAAATAATTAATAATCCAAATAATATTTTTAAGAGCAAAATTAATTCTCCATGTTCTGAGATTTTTTTTTCCCTTATGCAGGCAGCAGCTCAGTTGAACCCTTACTTCTCCCAGGCTTCACCCAGTTGTGAACAGTATGTTCCAGAAGAAATACAGCATATATTTTTATAGGCAGGCTGTCAAAATTAACTGAAGGGATATACTGGAAAGTTCAAAGAAGTATATTTTACTTCTGTCTTGGTAATATTTGCATCTTTCCATGACTTTGGTCTGCATTTGAAAAAACCACTTTGTTCAGTAGAAGAAGAGAAATGATCAGGCTGCTAAAGTTAAGGCTTGAATTTCTGAGTTGGTGACATTTTGAAAAGAACTCGGGACTCATCATTACTGAACCAGCTGGCTCAAACTTGATCTGATCCCATTGCAAACAACATTTGAGCTAGAGACTGGATGTGCACACTTGAATCACAACTCGAGCTGCTGCATCCCTACGTGTATTTCTAAGCCTGCCCTTAGTTACATCCCAACATTAAACTTACACTGAAAGGACACCAGCATTATTTATCTTGATTTTGAGGTAGCTGCAAAAGATTTGGGGCAGGGTGAAAACTCAAGCAATTCAGCCAAAATTAAGTACTCTGTATAAGGCGCCCCCCATAGATATTGCACAACAAATAAATTCAATAATGCATAGAATGAAAGGATGTGTTTCACTTCCATGGTACAAAGTGCCCAGCAAAGGACTCCCAGACTCAGCCACTAAAATAAAAGTGATTGATGTTTTGCAAAACTTTTTAAAATACCATTTCAATAGAGTCTTAAGTCCTATGATGGGGCTGTGAGCAATCGGGTTTAGTGGAAGGTGTCCCTGCTCATGGCAGAGGGCTTGGACCAAGATGGTCTTTAAAATCCCTTCCAACCCAAACCATTCTAGGATTCTGTGATCTTTCACTAGACAACATTTTCTGGTCCCATTTAGTGAAATTTTTAGATTATCCCTTAAGAGTTTTGCAATATATGCTTTTAAGAAAAATAAAAAAAGTTTTACAGAATACTTTGAATGGGTTTGAATGGGTGTTGTCCCTGCAAAAGGAAAAGGCTGAACTTTTAAAAATTATTTTTAGTAAGAAAAATGCATTCTCAGAATTATTGGCAACTGAAAAGCCTAAATACACAAAATACACTCCATCCAAGGTTTTCTAAAAGCACAGAAACAATTAATTCCAGCTCAAACTAAGTGATTATTTGCTACTGAGGCTGGACAGGACGAAGTACAAGAGTGCCCTAGAGCAAGGTAAAGGATTTCACTGATTGAAAAAGGTGAGAGAGAATTTGGGCATCAGACTACCTGAAAAAACTTGTGAACAGTACAACAGCGCCTGCATTTCCTCTAGAGATGGTCCCAGTACAGATTCTTACACAAATCTTATTTCTTCTGCAAATGGTTGTATTACACTGTAAGCATTCCAATACAGTTTTAATTTATGCTTCATTCTCCTTTCATGCAATACAGTGCCTTTTTTTTTTTTCAGCTTTCTATATCCTTGCCCTGATCTAATTTCTCCAGGACTCAGCAGCTTCATAGGCAAAACACGTCCACACTTCTGACAGAATCTAAGAGTCTCTTGCATCTTAGAGAGCTTCTCCAGCTGGAGAGGCTGCCACAGAGTGCTGGCACAAGAGCTGTGATGCATCAGACCTCTCCACGTTGTTCTCTCCCGAACTCACACCTCCCACTTTCTTTCTCCTCAGCTGCCACCTTTTAGCAGCACAATAAGAGGCACATATGTCAAGTCTGCTAAATTACACAAACTATCTTCTATTACACCCCAGATTCAGCCCCTTGGTGCACTGAAGTACATCACAACTACACCAGTGCTTCTGAAAGAGTCTGTGGTGACAGACATGATTACTGAGATATTTACACAGCTTTCCACATTGAGTGCAACATAAAAATAAACCAGGAACATTCTAAACGCTGGACTACTGAGGTCTGGCATTATACAAATGCTACTGCACCAGTTGCTTTCACACAGGTTCTCAGCAACAATCACAGTAAAGTAAAGACAGGTGAAGCTTTAAGGCTCAATACTGCTACAACTATGACCACGGATCATTTGGGCAGTCACTGAAATGTCCTGTGGAATACCTGCAGCTGACAGGGAAAGAGCAAAAATACAATGTTCCGCAGCTGCTAAAGTTACTTTGAAGCGTTTTATGGAATATGGAAATGACAAACAGTGAGATTAAGACAGATTAATCAGTAACAATAATTTGATCGTAACAAAATGCGATCGGCATCAACAAGGGCCTGAAAATGCTGTGATCTGTTTTAGGAAACAGGATTCAGATGATTTGCACGATCATCTCATAAAATATTTAAAGAAACACAGAACCCATTAATTACAATACAATACATTTATAAAATTACCATAATACTAAATATGACCTCTTATGCTTCACAGTTTTGGGTTTTTTTTAGCACAGAAAACAGCTACTTCATGAGTCTTTTGAAAGAGAATTTCTTTACAATTCTGGAAGTATGGCAAAGTGACATATTTCTTACCATGAAGTCAAGCAAAAAAATTATCATTCAGAATTATACGTTTTAGTAGTAAATCAGCTGATATTCACAGCTAGGCAAGCAAGGACAGACAGACCAGCTGATTATTAAATCCAGGCCCCCATAATAACAAACAACTGACACCCAGAAGTGAATGTTACACATGAAGAAAAGTAAAAATCCTTCAGGCCCTTGCAAGATCAGTGGAAGCTCTGAAGGACAGAACTAAGTACAGCAAAACCCCATGCTCAACAAACAACAATAAAGACTCTTTTTAATCCTGTTCTTTCATGACAGCAAAAAATTAAGGCCTTCAAAGCTGGTATCACAAGATTTTTCTAACATTTACAATATTCCAGTCCTACAATGCAACCGTGTTTGTACACGTCTCAAAGTGAAACACTTCAGGCTCTGTCCTCGTCATCCTGTATTAAAACACTCTGTTCCACACACAGTGGAAATCTTCTGGTCAGAAACATTTTAGCAGCACCAATCTGCGCAAACATTCTTTTGATCTAAATAATAACTGATTCCAAAACTATTTACAAAGAGCCATCATGCAAGAACATATTTAAAAACTTTTCTAGTAATGCTGCCAAAAACCTCTGTTCCTGTGCACAGTGTATTGCAGAAAAAACCAGCAAATTATATATTTGCCTCAAGGAAGGCAAAGGGCTTCTGCTACCAAAGCCACTCACATAAAGAACCTCTGCTTCACTTTCCTACAGATGAGGTCCTTAATCATCTAAAGATTTCTGACTGCCGTATCTGGTGTCATACATCTATTATAATGACATGTTAATTGCTTACTCCACATTTCTGAAACTGTCACACTCTGTCTCTTCCTGGAGTCCTAAAGGCTGAGATCCCATTCATCTCATTGCAGCAGCAGCAGAATGCTGCACCCATGCACAGCAAAGCCACTCGCGGCCCTTCACCTTCAGGTGTCAGACCAACAAAATCACAGAAGGCGACTGCCACAAATAAAATATTGCTCTTTTATGAGGAAGGTTTGACTTTCTTTCCGTTCTAAGAATCCTGGCCACCAGTAGGTGGTGTTACTGGAAACGTCAAGTAGGTTTTGTTACCCCCTGTGGATGAAATGCAAAACTCCACCTGCAGCACTGGTGCTTAATGCAAAACTGAGGCTCCGCAGTCTCTGCAGGGTAAGCTTATTTCATCCATGTGATTTGGAGCCGAGCAATGCTAAGAAGTCAGAGAATGACAACGTACACCTGAAAATTGAAATACAAACAGGCAAAATGCGATCGGCTTGAAGGTAGGAAAACTGAAATTTATCTTATCTGTTTAGCAAATGACCCTTCAATCAAATATTTCCCTTTAGGTTGCACAGGGGCTTTTTAAAAATAGCACAAATAACAGCAATAATTGCTTTCTATCTATGTAAAGTATGCTTCATTGCAATTTGCAAATAAATCTCTTAATTACTGTTCAGCTGAGCTCTAGATTTGAACTGACCATAAAACTTTGAAAAAAAACCACCAGAGGCAGAAAGGAGGGCACAATGAACATTAGGCGAAATAAAACTGACAAATACGAGAGAAAAGACGTTTGAGTAGTTCTAGTAAGAAAGAAACCAGCAGAAACAGGGTTAATTCTAGCCTTATAAGGCTGTTCAGCAGCACTTCAACTGCACACAAATTAGAACAACCCTGGGAATCTATAAAGCTTGTTTTATTGCCAAGGACATGCAGCAAGATCTGCGTTTTGCTCTTGTAAACTACCCTTTATTTCGTAAGTTTTAAAGCAGAACAGACTTTTATATGATTTTTGAGTTTTTTTTTTTTACTGCTGAATCATCAACAGGTGGCATCTGCTGCAGCCCTGCACACCTAAATGCAAGTTTTTACCGGGAGGGCAGTGGAAGTTGGCACATCCATTACGTGTGCACGCAGCAAGGAGCAGCCTGCTGCTGTCTGCAGGAAAACCAGCTCGGCAGAAATGGAATTAAGGTAAAATAAACTGTTTCACAGTACGTAGTTACCTGTAATGCTTCTAATTGCTCGGCTTTTGGCGGCCTTTCAGATGTAATGAAAATCTGACCACAGATGGACCTTTTAAAATCAATTGCTCAGGCTGTTAACTTACCTTTTACTGTATTTAAATCTGGTTTACTGCCTTATTCACAAATGAAAGGCTGTTAGATAAAGACAACAGTTTATGTCTGACTTTCATAGCTGCTTGAAACAAAGATTGAACCTTCTAATAAGTGTAATTTCAGATGGATATTGTAGCACGAAGATTTACACTACTAAAATGATTCAAAAAACAGCAACAGGTACTGGAAACTTATGCCTGCTTCATTAAGAAATCAAAGCTCTGGAACCCATATCTTTATTTAAGTATCTGTAGCTATTTCTGATGACTTGGATTCATTTAAGCAAACTCAGAGCTGTGTTTCTGACTAAAACTATTCTAACACTCCCTCCCCCAGGCTGCACACTGGCAAGATTTAAGTCATTAAAATGTGGAAATATGCAGGAATTTTACTAGCAAACAATTAAAAAAAAATTTTCATGCAAATCAAAATCAATGGTTTGATAGTGAGATGCAGATTAAAGCAATTCAAAATGTTTAAAACTTAACACAAAATAGCCTGATTTATAATTTTCTTGCTGCTTTGTTTGGGGTGTCTTTCTTTTTTAAAATAAACTGCTACCAAAGCTTCAAGTGCATAACATTCAACATTTAGAAGTAAACAAATCCGATAACTGGTTATTTTCCATTACTACCCGGAAGTCAGTGAAACATAATAAATCACAACGGAAAACAAATTGAGTATAATAATGCTGGTGTAAATCAATATGCTGCTTGTATTACCTTCATTTCTAAAATTTGCCTTTCCCTCCCACTGAAAGCAGCAGGAACCAACTGCTTTTCATCTCTGCTGCTTTCTCAGCCACAGACTGCTATTTATTAGCCTTACAAGCTGACAGAATAAATATATATCTATTTATATATATAAAGATACAGTTTTTCTTTATTGGGGGAAATTTACTCATCTGACTTTCATCTCATTTTCACTTATCTGTATTTCTTCATTTTTTAATACTGAACCCCTGACAGGCACACACCATTTTAACAGACTTGCCCTCACAATGTATTTTGATCTAGAACAAATTTAAGTTATTTTAAGTGAACTTTTGCATTTATATTAGAACATGATGTTTCCTACAACCTCAGCTGTGATGTTCAGGTAGCAGAAGCTAATGGCACATGGAACAGAGCTGGAATATGAGATTAATCGTTTTCCATTTGCAAATTGCAGGTGCAAGGATGATCATTGATTATTAAAAGAAAACAAATGGAGCTAAAATTCCACTGCCTTCCAACTCGCATGAAGAAAAACTGTTGCTGAAAAGCTGTTGTTAAAGAGACCCAAGTACCACCATGGTAAAAAGATTCCTACATGATCTTAAAGCACACAGGAACTGCATATTCTCTCATTTAAAATGTATATAACATCCTGTAAAACAAATTGAGACATTCACTATTTGTAGTATTATATTTCAGTCAGTTTCAAGTCTAATTAATCTGACTTTTAAAGCATTTTAAGTTCCTATTTAAAAAGTCTGTATCTTTTTCAATTCCAATCAAAAATGCTTACTAGGAATTCAGGTGAATCCAGCCAAAAATCTGATTTTTTTGGTATTGCCACCAAATTGTGAGTACTAATATATTTTCTGCAGATATTTTAACCATGGAAAGTTATTCTGCCTCAGTATCACCCGTTATATGTAACAGCACAACTTTTAACCTGAATGGATCCCATTTGTGCAACGAAAGCATATCCTCCAGATTAGCTGATAAATCAGAACACCAACAATACGTTATTGGCCTTTTCTTATCATGTCTTTACACAATATTCCTCTTCCCTATCGGTTTCGTGGGAAACATTCTGATACTGGTTGTCAACATTAGCTTTCGGGAAAAAATGACAATCCCGGACCTTTACTTCATAAACCTGGCAGTGGCCGATCTCATCCTAGTGGCCGATTCCCTCATTGAGGTGTTTAATCTTGACGAGAAGTATTACGATATCACCATCATTTGTACCTTTATGTCTTTGTTCCTTCAGATCAACATGTATAGCAGCATTTTCTTTCTGACATGGATGAGTTTTGACAGATACCTAGCACTGGCCAAAGTAATGAGGTCCAACCTATTTCGCACTATGCAGCACGCTAGACTGAGCTGTGGGCTCATATGGATGGCATCCATTTCGGCAGCTCTAGTCCCATTTACAGCCGTGCACTTACAGCACACCGGAGAGGTCTATTTCTGTTTTGCAGATGTAAAAGAAATCCAGTGGCTAGAGATAACCCTGGGGTTTATTATCCCCTTTGTGATCATCGGTCTTTGTTACTCATTAATTGTTCGAGTCCTTATAAAAGCACACAAGCACAGGAGTCTCCGTCTGCGGCGACAGAAGGCTCTGCGCATGATTTTTGTTGTTGTCCTGGTTTTCTTTATCTGCTGGCTCCCTGAAAACGTCTTCATTAGCGTCCAACTTCTCCAGAGGAAAAGCGAGCCCGTCTCTTCAAACAGCCCATCCTTCAGGCATGATTATCCTTTAACAGGACACATTGTGAACCTAGCAGCTTTTTCGAACAGCTGCTTGAACCCCTTGATTTACAGTTTTCTGGGGGAAACCTTCAGAGACAAACTGCGACTGTACATTGAACAGAAAACAAAAATGTCAACACTGCATCGCTTCTGTCAGGCTGCCTTAACGTCTGTCATTCCTGACAGTAATGAGCAATCAGAAGTCTGATTTAGTGCCACGGTATAAAACACACGACTGTGAAGTTGTGCAAACGGTGAACAAAATGCTTGCTACTAACAGGAAAAAAAAAAAAAGTGCATTTGTGTGTGTGCGTATATATATTGTATCGCTCTATTGAGTATTGAAGGTTTATATTCAAAATGTTTTTATGACAAGACTTCAATGTAGAAGAATATGTTTTAGTCAGATTTATATTTAATTATGAACAGGATTATTAAAAGCTGAGCACTGAAGCAGCTTTATTTTGTATTATACATGTATGAATGACAATATAAGAGAAAATTTTATCAACTTAGGAAGACTCCAGATGTAATCTGATTATCAGAGACGATACTTTGCTGGTGTATATAAGGTACTTCCACTGAAATAATGAAGCTGCCGTAACAGTAAGGAAAAATCATTACAATATATTGATGTGGAGATGCAGAAAACATTGATTTTTATTTTTTTTTTCACCCTAACATGTTAAGATGAATGACTTTGCTTAAAAGAACTACATGGTACTATCGTCACTGTATTCTAGCATGTCTTCCATTATTAAGTTTTTAATCTTAATATAATCAAGCACAGTGATGAGTTTTTGTCTCCTAAATGTAATCTATTGTTTACATCAGTACTTGATCAAAAACCAAAACCATTTGTAACTATAGTGCTCATCTCAACTTCACAGAAGCAAAATGTAGTGCTTCGTTCTGTCTTTTAAGGGCTGACCCAGATGATCTCTCTAAGATCAAACAGAATTGGCCTTTTTGCCAAAAATGCCAGTGCACCAACATCATGTACATTCACACCTGCCTTCAGATTGGAGTGCACATTGCACAAAATCACTCCACATTCCAGAACAAAATGCTGTGACTTTTAAAGAACTGTCACTTCTGCAGAAGATATTGTAGATATTGCTGATGAAAGTGGCGGAAACCTCCATTTTTGGAAAGGAGGAACATATGTCATGGAGAGTGTGATTAGTGATTATGAGACCTGAACTTCATGCACACCCATCCCATCTCCACAAACCCCCAGCCTTTCAAGATGGTAAGGTGCATTTTAGATGCTTTGATCGTTTGAAGATTAATTATACTAAGCAGATGATAGCACCACTTACTAGAAAACAATAGTGTTTCTTTTCTTCTAGCAAATAATTGGGTTTTAAATTGATATTTAGCACAGGTTACTCCTGAACTTGTTCAGAGGAAGCTATAAAGTTCCTAGAGATTAGTGTGCAAGATCATTAAAACATCACTCTTGCATCTCTCAAGTGAAACTCATTTCACTTCTGTGCTTATTGACTGAAGCACCAGAACTCAGAAGAATAAGATGCTCTGTTCTATTTTCAAATGTCATACATTAATTAATTAGCACAATAACAGACTTGAAAGGATTTTTAAATTCAGACCTTTAAAACAATGACTAAAGCTACTAAAGCAATAAAGAAAACAGTGAAAATGATGATTCCACTCATATTTCTCATGAAATATTTCGAGTTTCCTAGTGGAAGTTTTGGCCACAAAAGACTTGACCTATAAACAGAAAGGCCACGAGACGATGATGGCTGAATTTGAAATAGATAGCTGAATATTCCTGCAGCTCTAACAGGAACAGGCAGTGTGGAGTCTGAGGCAAATGCTGATTATTTGCAAGTGATTACTAATCACAGTCTAATGAAAAACGTGTTTAGTCCCATCCTCTCTGCAGAACACCGAATAGATCTCCTCTCAAGAAAGCTGCAAGCATAGCATGAGTTGCTAAAAACCACTCAGCAAGGCATCTCCCGCAGCTGTGCAGCCCCTTCTCCTCAGTATTCTCCTTTTTGGAATTAGCCACAATTACTCAGGTCCTATGGACTGCCACTGGACATTACCCACACCATTAAAGATGGCTATTTCAGACAACACCCAGCTGAAGGAAGTGAAACATGTCTTGGCAATGCAATTCTGAGGAATAAGACACATCTTGTGCAATCCTGACATTGCCATGAATAAATAACTCATTTGGAGTTACAGGAATACGCTTTCCCAATCATAGTTGTTGCTTATTTTAGTTTTTTAGGAATCAGACCCTTTCCCCTCCTCCCTCCTTCCAATACAGGGATGACATTTTTGATCGAGTCTATGGCAGAAGCTCTGCAGAACACAAAATCAAAAATGTCTTTGTGCAGAAGCTTACAATAATAAACAAACAGCAATAGCAAATGCCTGCTCTCACATCCTCCAAAGTAGTTTGTTTCTAAGTGATCATATTTGGTAATATACAGTGAAACCTAGGAAAGATTTCTTAATGCTATAGTAATCTGTAAGTAAACAATATTTACTCAACCTGAACCAACCTTTTGCATGTTTAAAACCAAATTACAAACCTAAAATACCTGATGAGTTCCCTACTGCTGATACTTTGGTACAGGCTTATGAACTGTGCCTGAAATTACTAAATTTAAACATACTCCTTACTTTAAATGCAAAGCACTCTCCCAGCTGAAAAAACTGCACACTTATTCCCAAAGCATTTTTTAAACAGTAACTCTGTACAAAGTAATATTTACAGAAATGTCATACAACTTCCATGTGTTTATGTACACAACATGCTTTCTGCAAGCCACCATCTTGCAGTTACTCACTACTATGGCTTATCCATGGACCAAAAGGATCTCAGCTTGATGTGCCTTTTTTTTTTTTTTTCATTTCAAATAACATAATCACCAGTAAATAAAACCTTTTCTAGAACGTAAAGGAAAAAGGGAAGGGAGCAAGAATTTTGATGCAAGTTCTTCACTTTTTATCTCTGGTCTCACAAATTGTTGAATTGCTGAGTTGAAGGAAAAGATTCCATATGCCTTTCTAAACACTGGACTGATGACAACTAGGAGATTTAAAAACCTGTTTATCACAGTTGCTTACAATCTTTGCTATAATAGTCTATGTCAAGTTTCCAGACATGAAAAGCCTAGTATTAAGAAAAGCTCACAGAAAAGAGGAGATAGGGAATAACCAAAAAAATCCCTGAGACCATTAACTGCTTTTGAAAATAAGACAGCACAAGAATGTCTCAAATGCACAGAGTAAAACTGAATATCTAGAAACAAAATAAATGCAAACAGCACAAACTATACCAATCTGGGCCTGATGCAACTGAAAGCAACAGGCTTCCCTCAGCTGTGTAAAAAGACAGGAGAAAAAGAGTTATATGAGAACTCTTCAACTTGTTCAAAAGATGCTGTCACTTTGCATTCTTTTGACAGTTTTAGGAGACACACTAAATACCAACTGTACAGACACAACACCCACCTCTCGAAAATGCACAGTCTAAAGATAAAGCTTGATTCATTTATAAAGAGCATTACAGGATGGGAGGCATGTGACAGACAGAGAACTTGAGTCAGTGAGTCAGGCGATCCCAGATTCTGTGCAAGGCTTTGACATAATACGGGCAAGATGCAAGAAAAGTCACCTCTCCCTTCAAAAGGTTGGGAAAAAATTGAGCACAAAGTTTTACAAGAAAATGCTTGCAAAATTTCAGACTAAGTATCTGTGTTTCAAACAAAATTCACTGTCTGTACAGTGCAGGCTCTAATCTTTTTTCCAGCCATCAAGTTGCGTTAGAGTGTAACTGATTTTTTTTCCCGTGTAAGGATTTTGCTGTATTCTCTCAGCTGTTTATTAAGAGTGCAAAAGGGAAAAGGTTGTCTGGATAATTTTAAATGGTTAGGATTGTCGCATAAAGAATGTGTTCAAGAGTGGTTTACCGTAAGTAAACGCATGTCAAGTTCAACCCTGATTATCATTAATTCCACTGGAACTTGTTTCTGCATAACTAAAAACAAGTGAGTGTATGAAGAAGCAGATTTGAATTTTAATAGCTACTCATGAAGGTGAACCAATGAATTAATTTGATTTTGATTGAAAACAACGAAGATAAGGGCTTGATTTGAATTTAAGGGACAGTATCTATCCTTCCCTTTCACTCTGAGTCTTACCTTACCCATTCAGACCACCAAACATTTAAAGGAACAAGTTATTTTTAAGACATGCACAGAGCACCTTTCCCCTATACCCTTAAGTTCTGCTGTCAGGGAGATTGTGCTGTGTTTTAAAGAGAGACACCAGATACGAAAATCTGAACACCCACCATTCACATTTATAATGTAGGTGTCCTTTCTTCAACAGTATTGTCCCAAACTATTTATTCCACTGTGACTTTTAATGCAATAAACTTTTAACCCTTGGGTTTGGGTTTCCTTTTAGACTTCCATTCCATCACATGGCAGCACGACACAGGCAGAATAAACAGCTGCATACTGAGCCACCCAAGATACCAGCACAGGAGCAGTGCCCTCTCAGGACTGCAGACTGTGCAGGATCAGCTCTGCTTTCAACTCCCCTCCTTACATGCTGCTTCATTTACTATCGGTCCACTAAATGCCCCTACAGAATATAAAGATGATTGTCTGAGTCTCTCAAAGTCACCTGCATGTTTAGAATGGCTTTTGAAACTGTTCAACCCCCATGATAAAAACCTGTTTTCTCACATTGTTCCAACAGTCTGCTACAGGTATATACAGGCATTTCAAAGTTCTAAATGAAACTACTGAGCTGTTCATTACCAAAAAGTAATAAACCTAATAGTTTATTACTTAACCCAGTAATAAGTAAAGAACAAAAACCCCTACCTGCTCAAAATAAATATTTGATGCAGCAGGGTAAGCTCTTCCAAAGCAGTAGCTTTGCTTACAAACCCCAGTTTGTTTGATCTGCAAGGAAAATCACTGAAAAGGTTTAAGACCTTTTCAAATTGCATTGGATGTGTTTTCTGGAAGGACTTCTAAAAAAACTGCGGGGAGAAAAAAAGACATAGTAGAGAAACAGGAAAATTATTAGGATATTGTTAAATTATCCTTAGAATTGGAGTTAAGGCGATTTTTACAGAAAGAGCTCAGTGGCAGAATTGCCTAATAGTGCCAGAGATAGATTTGTTTTCTGCCTCAGCAGCAGAAATATTTCCTTTCCCAGGCATTCCCTCAATAGAAACAGTAATATAATGGCAAATAAGATTTTCTTCCTTTCATTCTCTCTCCATTCAGAACTACAAAAGAGAAATAGCCTGTACCTGACTACAGAAACCTTTTAACTCTTGTGCTCCAGACTGAAGTGCACACAGCAAACTGAGAAAGAAACCAAGGAAACGGCTCACTTAAACAATTGACAGTATTCCAAATATCCACCTGACAATCGAGGATCAAGGTAGGAAGAAGATATAGACAGTGACGTGGGGGGAACTTAATTTATAAACTTGCTTTGGCCTCCAAAGACACAGTCAGAATAATTACTTCTGATATTCAAATTCACTCTCTAAAACAGTGTGAAACATGACATGTCATTTTCTTATGCTAATTAAAGCTGCCTGATGATGGGTGACACTGTGGGAGTGCTGCGGGATGAGAAGCCCAGCCTTGCTGGCAGAGGTGCTGCTGGAGCTGAGATGGGATCACACAGAACCCAAGAGCATCCTCAGCCCAAAGCAAGGGGTCCGTGAGGAGCCGTAGAAACCTGTCCCTGTGCTGATCTGTGCCCTTCTCCACCCTCACTGAGTGAGACACTTTGGATCCTGGCCAGAGATTCTGCTCCAAAACCTATCAGATCAGGACAGTTGGCTGCTTCTTATTCTAAGCTCCAACCAGATAATGACTTAATCTAGATAAATGTAAAGAAGACAATCGTAGCTTAAACAAAGGATGGTAAATTTTACAATTTTTAAAAAACCCAAATTTTACATGTTTATTAAAAGATGTCTTTGGAGTACAGGCTTGAAAGCCATAAAAGATGGAACTTCTGTAACAAAAGAGGAAAAGCTTGTCCATTCCAAAGGTAATTTGAAAAAAGAACCAGCCATGAGGTGCATGAAGGCTCCTAGGTTCACAAAAAGCCCATGACCAATTTCAGTGACCTCTCTATGACAATTCAGTACAACAGTTCTGTAACCAGTTATTTTATCAGTGGGTAAGGATGAATAACTCCCCTTTAGGATTCAGTCCGTAGTGTAAAGGTAGGATGGAATGACAGCTACTAAAAGCGTGTATTTTCCACAGATACTCAGACTTTCTCTTCTCTTTACATAACCACTGTGCTCCTTTTTAAGCAATGCAGATCTAAGCCCTCAGTAAATTCTCTGTACAGCTTTGACATCTTTCAAACTCTGAGATGGTAGGAAGAGCTGTCTACCCTTATGTATATGCTGTTTGCAATAGCCTGGCTTACAGATGCAAATTATTAAGATAATGCTGAGAAATTTAATAAAACACTGGTTGATGATCTTCCGTTTGATGTCCTACAGAGCTCCTGTGGGATTCAATTAGAAACAGGTAAATGCATTCAAAGACAGAGTCTGGTTCCCCTGTCAAATACCTTCATGCTTGTACCCTCAATATTTCAGGCAGATTCTAAAAGTCAAAAGATTAATTTTCTGTTCTAATTACTTGTTGGATGTAACAGACAAGCACTTTCCAAGTATTTATTAATCTGGTTGGCTTTGATCTAATACCCAAGAGCCATTTTATCTATGCTGTAATTTATTAACATACATAAATATACACTGATCTTTTGTGTGGTTCACAATATTGCATCTAAACACAAAAGGCATTTTGAATCAGGAAACTTCTCATTCCTCATTCATACTACAGAAGCAGCCATCACCCCTTCCCCTTTTATCTGCACCAAAACATTATTTTTAAAATTTCTGAATCTACTTCATCAACACACAAAAAAGTCATATTTTATAAAAAATCATTATTACCACACTCCCACATTGTTTAAAAAAGCAACAGCATCATTTCATCAAGGACAGGGCTGCTTTTTAGAATAAGCACGATTTGAATATCCAAATCCATGCCATTTTAGGCCTTTCAAGCCAATTAACATTAACAAAACAGTAGTAATAAGAGCAATACAGAGGAAGTAACAAATCCACAAGAATCAGCCCTGCATTAATACATTATGCTACACACACTTCCAGGTTTCCAGCCCTGTCAAGAATAATTGCCTTTGAATGCCCATTTCTCTGCTCTTTATCCTGTATCAGAATGCAGCAAACATCCTGTCAAGCTTACAAGTTCATTTCTTGCCAAGTGAATGCATTTTGCAAATTCAAACATGTTAATGGGACTTCTTTTAACTGAAGTTACACGTATCTTGAGGTTTTGTGCCAAGTTTTCTATATTCAACCATTTGGGCCTTTTCCAGCAATTTTCATTGACAACGCCTCCCTCAGCAAGGAGTTAGAAGTCATCAATACAGAACCAGAATAATTTTATCATTGAAAAAGGGCAGAAAACTGTGCTCTCACTGGAATGTAGCTGGGTGACACAGTCAAGCAGATCTTGCCTTTGCTCCTTCAACAACTGAACACACAACAAATTCACACAAGTGGGAATCCTGTCCTGAATTTCAATTTTAAGATATTTGCAGTTAAAGCAGGAAAGCAAGGGTTTATACTGGAAATCCAACAAGAGCCATCAAGGAAGGTCTCACCAGCAAGCAGAGAATGAGGGCTGAGAGGAAACAAGTACGTGCTCCGAGAAGAGAAGCAAGAATTTCCCCTCTTAACAGCAAAGAAGGGACTGCTGTGTTTCACCACCAAATACCCCATCCATTTAATACCCTGGCTTTATTAATAAAAGTAGGGAATTAACTTTGAATGGATACAGATGAAGGCAAATACCCAGAATTAGCATGAAACTCTTGTTGGCTAATATGTAATGAAGAATGCACAATTCCTTTAAACACAAGTAAGAAATACACCACATATTGTTTATACCAAACGCAGTTGGGGACGTGAGCCCTTCGCCTGGGAAAACCATCTTCAAAGTAGCAACTGTTTTCCCAGCTGTGAATACTCTTTCCTGGGAAATCTATTCGTACCATTACAAAAATAATTTTCAAAGGAATGTAAAATTATTCAGCCTAATCTATGCATATCCATATTTCAGACACGATACCTTCTTAGACATGTCTGTTTACAGAAGGCCTGCTATTCTCTATAAACACTACATGGGCGTCAAAATTAAATTTATCCCATTTTTAAAATAAATAAATGCATGGATAATTTAATAAAATAATTTGAAGCAACTCTATCAATATTCTGATGAAAAAGCATTAGCAGGAAACAAATGTTTCAGTCCCATAACCAGCTGCCCTCAAAGTTTGTTGTTTTGTGGTTGGTTGTTTTCTTTTAAATTTTCCTAATTTGAGAAATATTACATAGATAAGAAAGCAGATAAACCAAACAAGATGTCACAGAGTAAGCCATAATTACCACATGGATTTAGAGCTTCGTAATTATTTTCTATAACTATCAGAAGGCCACCATACGGAGAGGCCCTCGGAGCCAACGGACCAGCGAACTTGTCTGCAAGTAAAAAATATCCCAAACAAATAACCCAGGAGTAAACACTCAACTGAAAGGTAGCCCAAAGCAAAGAGAAACAGGCCCAACATTTTAATTATAGACAGCCAGAATCCAGCACAATAATATTCATCCTGATATTTTGGCCATTTTGAGAAAGAGCTCCCAGCCCCCCTTTGTCACGGGGAAACTGCTTTCTGCTGATCTTTCCATCAAGGCACAGGGGGAGATGGAGGGATGGGGGAAGATGAAAGATTATGTCATCTTCTCTTCATAACACGGACAAAACTCTATTTGCATGTTAAAGATACTTTCAAATTGGTCCAAAATAGTGCCCTAAAACAAGACGAGATTCTTATTTTAGGAGGTTATGCTAAATAAAATTAACTTTTTGGAATTTTTAAAAAAATATATTTAAGATTTTCACATATTCCTTCCTTAAACAAAAATTAATAACCTCAGATAACGCAAATGCTCATAACAGAGGATTAAGCGAGTACAGCAAAACCAAACAAGTGCAGGAAAAGTAGACAGTGTAATTACAATGCAAACAGTTTCCAAAATATACTTTTGATGTATTTAAAATACAGTTAATATTGATCGCCTGGTAATCAGGAGAAAATCCTGCAACATCACACTAAGTTGTTAACTTCATGGCATTTTTTTAGGATGGGAAAATATAAACCAAGTTATTTTGATGGTTACAAGATAAGCTTCCCATTAATTTGAAAAATAAATTAAGGGAACAATAAGGGATTACCGAGTTTGTTTGCAAATCATCCACAACTCATTATTTCAAGAACAGGCTTTGGGATGAATTAGTGGGCTGTCAAACAAACAAATGCACTGTCTGATGACAGCTTTACAGTATCTGCTGGATCAGTTTGCAGCAATAGCTGGTTTGCATTCATTAAACATTCACATTATTACCCCAGTTACCTGATTACAAGCAGCATTAGAGATCATATCAAAGTACCATTCCCAGTTATTCCCCCAAGCTCATGCCCAAAAGGTTTACCTCCACAGCTTAAACATTCTTTTAGGGGATTTTCCACTACCACAACCTAACAGTGATTTTAAAGAATAATTTCTCTTTTTGTGGTTTGCTTGGCAGTTAAAGAATGTTATATTGCTCTTTATGATAACATCCAAAAAGCTGAAGAGAAAAACCTTTTCTTCACAAATTTTGCCATTTTCCATTTAGTAAACAGATCATACTGTTTGGGCACCTGCACACTCTGATGAAAGAAACACCATGAGCTACTTGTTTATTTCCCATTGTTTGTAGTATCTGTATGGAATCTCAGAAATTAAATTCCTTTCCCACTGATCCTGCCTTTAGCTGAGGAAAATGTTGATTCCTCCTCCTCCAACCACTTGCAATGCTGAAGATAACAAGTACAAGGGAACACCCACTGGCTGTATAAGCATTACCTAAAGTACCCTTCAACCACGAACAAGGGGATTTGATTTATAAAGATTGATCGTCCCTGAGTCATTGTAATTTTCCTTGAAGTTACAATGTTCACTAGACTAAATTCGGAAGGAACAGGAAATTAATATTGTTTTCTATGGATTACGAATTTCGAGTCTCGCCTAATAGATGTTCTGTTCTGAAAGATTTCCTACTGTTCTGCAGCAAGCCAGCAGCTCTGCAAACAGCACTGCAGCCAGGAGATCTGCCCCAAAATGACAAGATCCTCTGCCACAGTAAGGTCATGCTGGGCAGAACTCAAGCAGCCCTGGGAAACAAAGCAACCACAAGTTGTTCCCTACCTGCAGAGCTGCAACTGTGGGGACTGCTGCTCCAGCAAGCCTTGTGCCACTGAGGCAGCTGAACGTCTGAAGGCTGCAGAAATCCATCACCAGAGGTAATTGCAAAGAAACACCTCTAAGGGTTCTGGTATTTCAAGAGGACATGTTAACAACAGTGCAGATTTTTTTTTTTTTTTCCCATAGAACTGAAACAAAACTAACTTGTCAGAAAGTCAGTTATTACCTAAGAAGCCAACAGTCAGCTTCAAACCACCAGTCCAGATGGCACATTTTAAATCTCTCTTCTTCATACCTGTGTTACAGTTTGAAAGGAAAAACTTAAATATTCTGATTGCTCAACAAATGTTAGCAAACTATAAAAGTCATTATAAGGAAAGGTATAACTAATGTCTAGTGATTTAAAAAATATCTGTTCAACATGTGCTATTATTTCAAGTAGGTAAACAGAACAGTAGCATTAGGAGAATTGATGAGAAAAACCACAAGGATTAACTAAGTTTTAAAACCTAATTAAACTTCAAAACTTGGCTCCACTAGAGATGTCTTATTTAGAGCTGTGTGGTTGGTTCTAAGATCACTCACAAAAACATTCATATTCGTCTTGAATTGCTTATTGCTATTTAGTGTAAACAGAAGAAATTGAGTAGATGAAAATCAATAAAACATCAAGATTACTCTGAAAGGTCAAGCTGTTCCAGAGAAAAAATGGCTTAGTCTAAGGCTGGCAAGAATTTTTGAAATAAATTTCTTGAAGGAATGATCAGTGTACACTAAATCCAATCACTAAAAACACACCTCAACTTGCCTCCAGCTCCATAACAAAATCAATTACACATTTGTATTTTCTACTTTGGAGATTAAAACTGCTGTACTAGAATTTTAAAAATTAAATCACAGGAATAGGACTTAATGAGCCAGTGAAACCTCTATCCCACCAAAAACTCTGACTTCTCTCCACCACACGTGAGACTCCTTAGGAAAAACTGGGGCCTACCCATCCTTACTTTAAGAATACCAGGAAGAGTTTCCTTTAATTCAGTTACTGAATTAAAAGCCAATCACAGCTTGTCAGTATCCAGGCACCGTGATCCAGGAATTCCCACAGATCTAGCACATTTCCATCTTATTTTAAAGTAACAGAGATCAAAAAGAAAGTAAAGGTGCAGAATAAACCTTCTCGGCAGTTGCCTAACTTCTGTTCTGTTCCGAATTTCTTACTTGGAACCATTCACACTGACTGAGCCCCAGAGCTGCTCCTGATCTTCCCGTTCACACAGACCAGTTTTACCTTGTTCTCTGCTGCACTTTCCACGCTGACAAGGTTTGATGGCCAAAAGCACCTTAAAGCAGAAATATTTTAACCAAACATTTCACACAAAGCCAGGAATACTTACACTGAGTAACAATCAAACTGCCAAGCAATGAACTTTCTTTAAACAGCTTCTGAAGTAAAATTGTTTAAGGTCTGCCTCATGTTTTTCATTCTCAACAGTCATTAAAAAAAAGAAAGTGAACATTTAACTTAGACTTTCCTGCTATCAACAGTTACAGTTTATAAATCTGATGCCAAGAAATGGCTTGTCATGGACCTTTTATGGCATTCCCTCAAACTCACTATACACGTGTTCAAGCCACCCACTGGCATCAACTTTTATGATTCCAAGAACTGCTGTGCTTAGTGGTGCTCCCTAACAGCGTTAAGGATTCTTCTCCCCATTACTCTTTGCTCTTTCTTTCACAGTCCTACAGTCTGCACAGCCCACAAAACGCACTTGGGCGTTCTAAGGACTGAACACTGGACATCAGATGGTCCAAAAAGGCTCCACTTGCCAGGAGCTTGAAGCCTGCCTCGACTGCTTGGGAGTTTTACATGAAATTATAGACTGTCACAGGCAGTAATATTTCTATTTTGACATTTCAATTTCACACACATGTTTTTGTCCTGGAAAATTATTTTCACCCAAATTAAATATAGCACAGCAAATCCACACTCAGTAACACAAAGGAAAAGAGAAACATTCCCTCTTACGAAGCCATAAAGACAAAATGTCCTAGTTTTGCTTGGACAAAGATGCTGTCTTTTCTTACTTAGGAACATTTCTGCTGAGTTCAAAACTGCAAAAATGTACAAACCTCTTTAGAGCTTCTGGAAAAAGGTTGGCTTTTTTATATTAAGCTTCCCAAACTCTAAATGCAATACCTACAGACACTTATGAATGGAAAAGTTCTTCAAATGTGTTCTTGCCAATGAGCTTAAATAAAGTCTAATAACAAAATAGGTACTAATTTTCCATTATATGAGCTCCATTAAGCTACACATGTCATGATAAAGGAAGTAACAAGCAGCTTTCACATATATTTTATGTGAGGCCAGGAAACATAAGAGAATTAAGACCACGGCTTCTTGAGGTGATCCTCAAGAATTCCTGAGGAAAAAAAACTGCTTTCCCTCTCTACTTCTTGCTTTATAGTTCTTTGATCCTCATTCCACAGTAACCACTAAGAACATCAGAATTGGACTGTCCTTGAATTATGCTTAATTTCCATCCTCCCAAAAAACCAAAAACCTTCCACGTTTCCACTTAAGTAAAATATTGAGATTACTAATTTTATTATCATAAAATAATTAATAAAACTTTCAGGAATACAAAGAGACTGCTGACACCTTCTGGCCACTTGACATTCTGTCCAAAAGCCAGGAGAATTTCCAAGAAAACATCTTTCATGTTTTCCCAGGCACTCAGGATCACATGAAGACTGAAGCTCTGCCGAGATTGCCATATGACAGCTCCTCACTCGGTTCACCTTTCACCCACATCCATTCTCTGTTTTTCACAGAAACATCCAAAGCAAACAGAGATTACCTCTCTGCCTGCTACGACTGGACCCAAGTTTGGCTTAATTTGTATTTTCCTTTTAGCTTTCAATCTAAGTATATTGCACCCAAGGAATCACTGCAACTGAAACCAACTCATGTTCACAACAGAATCTACAGCAACAACAAATCCATTTTGTATTGAATTAAAGAGCCAAACCTGCAGCTTCCGCTTCTTCTTCTCTGGTTTAGCTTCCAATTCCAGCTCATCCTTTTGGGCCCCACGTTGCTTCAGCTTTTTTCTTTTTTCTGCCTTCTTTTTTTCTTTTTCCACAATAATTTTCGGCATTCTAAAACGCTGCTCTGCAACACAAACTAATAATCTGCAATTAGAACCTTTCTTAATATTAAATGTCAGTCTCACATACGGACAGTTATACCATAAATACACAGGTATGGTAATTATTTGTGACTACCTAACTATGAAATATATCTCTATGCTGAAATTTGATTAATTTTGGAGAATTTTCGTGTTTCTTTTAGGAATACACCGTAGTTCAAGTACTGCCAAACTCAAATGCCCATCTCCTGTAGGAATCTCCACACCTTTTGTGGACAATGCCTCGGTAACCCTCCTGGCAGGAATTCCCCATAACTCCGGCAGTGCTTTCTGCAGGTTTGAACACACCACACTGAACTGTCTGCTCCAAAATGTTCTCAAAACCATCTCAAAGTGTTGGCATGCCCCTTAGCCATCTCATTCGTGTGTGTGCACTCACAAGCAAAAAGCCTATTTGATTACTAAACAGTTTTAAACCACTAGCTCAGGTTAAACTGCAAGTTTTTTCTGCTTTCACCTGGGTTAATGTGATAGAAATATGCCTGAAAAATTGCCTCAACAGCTTTATCCGTAATTTTCGACTGGCATAAGCGGAAAGGTGAACACGAATCGCGGAAAACACTGCAACGGGTTCTGAAAACAGGTCTAGTTGGAACTATTTGTAGTTGGAACTATTTCTTTGCGGGAACATCTGATTCAAATGGCTTTCCCCAGTAGCCCAACACTGTCGCTTTCGGGGTCACTTCCAGCGTCACTTTCACCACACAGGCAAGAGTCGGCTCAATCACAAACATTTACTTGAAACCCACGCTGAAACACAAAACAAGCCCCGAACCCACGTTGGGGAGGTTCCGAAAACAGCAGAAGCTGCCACGGGAGGGGTGTGGCAGCGCCGCGACCCCNGTCGCTTTCGGGGTCACTTCCAGCGTCACTTTCACCACACAGGCAAGAGTCGGCTCAATCACAAACATTTACTTGAAACCCACGCTGAAACACAAAACAAGCCCCGAACCCACGTTGGGGAGGTTCCGAAAACAGCAGAAGCTGCCACGGGAGGGGTTTGGCAGCGCCGCGACCCCGGAGCCAGGCCGGGCACGCGTGGCGCACAGCGGCGGCCCGGGCGGGAGCGCAGCGCCACCGCCGGGCCTGCCCC
>VWZN01018872.1:224422-240819 GCA_013396955.1 Regulus satrapa | reverse complement strand
GGAATAGGAATAAGGGTTGGAATAGGAATAAGGGTGGAAAAGGAATAAGGATGGAAATAGGAATAAGGATGGAAATAGGAATAAGGGTGGGAATAGGAATAAGGGTTGGAATAGGAATAAGGGTGGAAATAGGAATAAGGATGGAAATAGGAATAAGGGTGGAAATAGGAATAAGGGTGGAAATAGGAATAAGGGTAGGAAGAGGAATAAGGATGGAAATAGGAATAAGGATGGGAATAGGAATAAGGGTTGGAATAGGAATAAGGGTGGAGATAAATAGGAATAAGGGTGGGAATAGGAATAATGGTGGGGATAAATAGGAATAAGTGTGGAGATAAATAGGAATTAGGGTTGGAATAGGAATAATGGTGGAGATAAATAGGAATAAGTGTGGAAATAGGCACTGGGGTGAGGAAAGACTTGGGCAAGGGCGTGGAAGTGACAGGCATTGGTAATGGAGACAAGGGCTCTCCAGCTTCCCTGGAGAGTCACATCCACACCACACAACCATTCCAGCTGCTGGGAATTCCCTGTGCTGCAGGCGCCCAGAGGGATGAGGGTGCACACGGGCCGTGGCCGTGGGACACGTGTGGGACAGTGGCACAGTAAAGCCATGTCAGACTGAGATCACCGGAGTGCCTCAGCCCTTTGCCACTGCCATTCATATTTCGGTTGTTCATCATGGCTTCAGCTGCTGCTGCACCGTCCCTCTTGTGGGATTGTGATGCTTAAATTGTGTTACTTCCGAACTTCAAAATTAATCCAGAGAGCTTGGTGAGAGAGGGTGTTCTCATTACAGCACGCTGATGCTCAGGGCCCTGCTGCAGGACTTCAGCATGGGCTAAACTGGTCAGGGCAAGCTGCAGTGGGCTGCAACTGGTTTGACTGGACTGTGCTCACAGGTTTGGACAGACAGGCCTCAGCTGCAGCTGTGGGTCTGTACAAGTCGAACAGAGACTTTCCCAGCTGGTCTCTGTTTTTAAATGCTTTTCTCACTTTGACAAGGCACCCTGAGTTCAAGGTGTGTTTTAGAAATGTTGATCTTTGGAGGTGTGTGACAATGCTGGCTTCATGCAGAGCAGAGGACTATTTGTCTCATGACATTTGCTACAGGATTGAGAAATGACCAAGTGTTTTTCCCTGGAAAGCACCTGACTCTGCTGTAGTGCATGACTCAGATGCAGAGTGGAGCCATGAGGTCAAAGGGGAGCTTTGGGATTGTATGTGCTGCCTGCCTGCACAGGCCACTTTGTGCTGTTGAACTCCAGGAATGGCATGTGCCACTCCTCCACCTTCTACATCATCCCCAACGTGGCACTCGTGTGACTCCTGCTCTGGGTGCCAGCTTACAGCCAACCCACTTGGAGCACTTCCCAGCAGCACCATCCTGCTGGATTAAATTATACCATGTCATCAGAGCCAGACACTCTGCCCACTTTTCAATTAATTTTCTCCCCCGAACCCATAAAATTACCAACCACATAAACCTCCACAGGACAGCTGTGCTGACAGAGCACTGGATTCTGCCACAGGCCTTTGGTTTGTGAAGGGTAAACTCTGATTTCACCTCCTCCAATGTGGTGTTTGCTGCATGGGGTCTTCTGGGATAGCCATGCCACATCCATGCTGGGAGCACCCAAAACCCGCCCTGGGAACAGCCAGACGGTGGCACTCTCCCTTATTTATTTTGTTCTTCTGACTAGGTTGGTGCTGGCAGTTTGGGACAGGTGAATTTGAAACAGAAGGGGGAAACAGCAGTAAATATCAAAATACAAAGAGAAAGTAAAGTTATCTAAGGTACTTCAAGAGCTTGGCTCTATTATGCATCAGCTTCCTTGTACGATTTACACAACTCAAAAACTTGGGAGGTGCAAAACAGCTCACACGTCCGGCTGAGCTTGAAGGCTGATCTCCTTTCCTATGAAGCACCTACCCAGTGCTTGAGAGGAGTGGGACCCCTCTGATCTCCCCAGGAAGGCTTGCCAAAAAACAGTGGGGTGAGCCAAGCAGAGAGGAAGAGGTTGGTGTCTTCCCTGGCTGGCTTGAGAGTGCTGGAGAGCACTGCAGACTGGAGAGCTGCTGCCAAAGGGATCATGTTTTATGGTGGAGAAGGGAGGAGTTTGCTTGTGGATAACAACAGAAATGGCTCTGTGCAGATTAGTTGCTCTTAAGGAAGACTGTAAATCCCAAGTCTGGAAAGCCACATAGTACAGGCAGCCGTCTTAATAGAAACGAGGATTAGAAATTAGCTGAGGTCTTTAGTGATATTTTTAGAAGGTTGCTCCTGACAGGTTAGGCTGCTGAGAACCAGAGGAAAGTGCCAAACCCTGTATTACTTGGGAAAGGATCACACAGTGCAGTGTGTGATTAGAGGCTGGCTAGCTTAGCGACAAAGGGGATAGGTGGGTTAGGGCTGATTCGGGAGGAATTAGCAAGGGAAATTGCTTGAGAAGCAGAATTTGATTAGGGGCAGCCAACATGGATTTGTGAAAGGAAAGCTATGTGTAACTAACTTGCTGGAGTCTGGGGGAGGCACCATTCCCTGGCAGCCTGTGGAATAATAGTTTTATATAACTGATCTGCAGAGGGAAGGCCTGGCCCCTTTGCCACCAGCATGGTGACACTGGGTGGGATGGATGGCGGTCACCTCCCTCCCTTGCATCTGCATGGACACTGCCTTCTCTTTCCCCATCCATCCATTCTTCCTTCCTAGTTTTTATGGGAGGAGGCCTATTGCTTTACCCCACATCCCACACTCCTCTCTTGGTCTTTCCCTTCCTCTCCCTTCAGTCCAATACCCCTTGTCAGGGTATTAAACATCACTACCCACCCAGCACGGTCTGCCTTAGGACCTGGGTTGCATCCTAAAGGGAGGATAAAACTCTTCAAAGAGGACATTCATGGGACAGCAGGGGAACAACTGTCCAACATCTCTGCCAGCTACAGGCACGACATGCATGGGGAGCCAGGGATGTGTTTCCATCCTCTCAGGGGAGGGTCTGTCCCCTCCCACCATCCTGGGTTATGACAGCACAGCCGAGATGCACACGGCCAAGACAGCCAGGTCAATCCACCTCCTCTCTGCCTTGTGTGCCCCAAACTCCTCCCAACACCATCCAGAAGACACAGAAGAGTCCCCTGTCCCTGGTGTCCCCAAGGCCACCTCGTTGCCTGCAGTCTTCCTGCAGCAGCATCCCGCTTGTTGCTCTCCAGCTGCAGAGCCACTGCTCTGGCATTAACATTTGGGTGACTCCAGCTCCCATTTGCCTTTTCCAGGTCCCTAAACTCCAATTCCAATGTCCTGCTTTTCAGCTCATAATTTCGTACCAGGCTCTTAAAACTGGATTTTATTTTTATTGCAATGACCCTGTGGTGCTGCCAGATCCCTCTGTGGAGGAGACATGACATCTCCATTACACAGCTCAGATAAGTGTCTTAAAGAGACCACACACAAAGGAACCTAATGGTACCTATTTTTATTAGGTTTATTACAGGAGGGGAAGGAAAGCAGTCCGATCTCCCCACAGGATACTCCGTTAACAGCAGCAGACAGAGAGGAGAGATCTGTGGAGGCGGATCAGTTTTCCAAGAATATTAGCTACTGCTGCTCTAAAATTAGAGTCTAGGGAGAGCAGACAGGTTGACATAATTGAAAGGGCTGTCTTATGGGATGACATAGTTAAACGAGTCCATGATCAGCTTTAGAGTGACAGCTCAGCGACTTCTTCTAATCCTCAAAGGAGCACTGAGTTGCGAGGCTGTGATTTAACTAGTCCTGGATCTTATCTTGTGATGATGTCAATATTATTAGAACCTGTTTCTAAAGAGATGCCTCCAAAATCACTGTACATGAACCGACTGGCGTTACAGGCATGCTTCTCCTGCAGCTTCACCCTGCAGAGCCCGTGGTGGATACAAACACTCCCCTGCTGCCCTTCTTACATACCTGATTCTGTCCCCTGGGCTGGCCTACGGGGGCAGGCCCAGAAACAGGATTAAGAACCTCATTTCAGGATGGAGCTGAAAAATGTCCTTCAGCCGCCCATTTTATTCAACATAATTTAATAGCAAACACAAACTAACAAAGTTAGAGGTGAAATATAATAGCAAGAACCCCATAAAAAGTAACCTAATCTGTAAGATAAATAGACAACACTTTAGCCTGGGGAGATAGCAAATAAAAGAGAAATATGAGCAGAGCCATTCTCAATTCATAACTAACTTTAAAGAGAAATAATGATGATGAGTTATCCAACTTTTAATGCCCTAAGATTCTTCTTTAAAAAAAAAAAAAAAAAAATTAATGCTTNNNNGTTTTCCAACTTTTAAATCCCTAAAATTTTTTTTTAAAAAAAAAAAAAAAAAAAAAAAATTAATGCTTTCCTCACACATTGTATGCCCCCAGCCAAATGTCCTGGATCCTTCCCACAAAAGGAAGCATCCATCAGAAAGGGAAAGATGTGGGGAAACCCTACTGCAGTTCTGGATGGAGCAGGAGACACCAGGGATGGAGCTTTTCATGCTGGTGGAGCCTCTTGGTTGCTTTCGGTGGCCACCTCCCACTGCCTTGTTTCAGGTGCACAACTCTGAGCACCCAGTGCCTTCATGGTGGCGTTACTCTGACATTTATTATTTTAAGGGGGTTTAGCCATTTCTTTTTGTCAGCACCTACTTTAACTTCAAAGGCTGGGATTTTCCAAGCAGCCTACTGCATTTAGGCACCTAAATCCCGTTGAGTTTCAAGTGAGTATCAGCCCTTAGGCTCCTTGGAAAATCCTTGCTAAGTGCCTGAGGGCTCATCGGCAGCCCCTGTTCTGCTGCTGCATTTGCCCAGATGCCATTGTACCAGCAGGAGCTCACTTCTTCAGAAGTACAGTCTCTTGTTTAAAAACCTCTTCCTAAATTATGAAATAAACTAGGAAGGACCACCTCTCATGGATAATTTTTGGTGATATATCATCTCTTGGGTTATATGAAAAAAACCCCTTGGCTTTGTCGGCTGAACTTCAGAGACAAAATGCTCCTAGTTCCAGCTCTTGGCCCTCTGGGGAAAATTTGATATTTGGTGTTTTAGAGGTAAACCCCACCGTATCTACCATTGATTCTGATACCCACTGTATCTCCAACCCCCTTTTAGAGCACTCAGGAAGGGTCTGTACAGGAGGAACAAAAAATTTAGCATGATTAATCCATTTTCTTTGCAGTTTGGGAATGCCCTGACCCAAAAGGAAAGGACACAGAGAGCAGCCAAGCTGGCAGTAGGATGGGTACAGAGGGTACCTCTGAAAAGGCTGTCTCAAAGGGTGGGAATAATTGCAACAGCTTTTGTAGTAGTAGAGGGAAAATAAATCCCTTATCAAGTGATTTCTGGTCACTGATCAAACTCTAGTGTCTTACCTAGCAGAAGAAGATTCAGGACCTCAGTAGCAGATTTCCTGAAGTAACAATTGTCTTTTTGTTGAGTCCATACTGCAAATAGCATGACAGAACCCAGTCCAGCACTACTGATCCCCGAATTTCCTAGGCACTATCATGATGGCATCAATTAGCAAGGAAAGTTGGACCCCAAAAACTCCTTATTCATTGCATTGCTGGCTCTGAATGGAAGTGTTTCACTAAAAACCAAAACTCTATTCCTGAAGTATTTCAGCTGATGATGATTTAGTAACAGTGCCAAACCTCAGCATTGTCTTTAATGGTCTTATTTTTCTTTAGATAAATGAAGCCATTTTTCTTCCTGTTTTGTAGCACTAAGAACAAAACCTGAACTCTTATAAGTGAGATTTGGTTTATGCTGTCAGCACAGGAGGAGGCCAAACCCATTTTTGGTACAGATGAGTGGGTCTCCTGCACTTCAGCAGGGGAGGGTGGGCAGGGGGTTCCTGGCAGAGCTTGGGAGCCAAAAGGAAAAGGATAGATCCGGGGGGGGGAAAGGACCCCTTAGGTCATGAATCCCATAGTGGGCAGACAGCCCTTAAAAAATCATCTCCAAAACTAACGGCTCTCACTTGGGTCATACCCACTCTGCAGACAACACTGGGACCTGGGGACAGGAGAAGAATTTTGGCAGTTCTGCTTGTTGTCCCCTCCCCACCCATCCCACGCGCCGGTGGCCTTTACGAGCCCACGGGGCAGCCCCCGCCTCGGCGGCAGCGCAGCCCTGCGGGGTGGTGCAGCCCCGGCGGGTGATGCTCCCTTTGGGAGGGTGTCCCTCCCGCAAGGACGGGCTCGAGCGGCGCTCGGAGCCGCGTGCCGCGAGGTGGCACCACGGCCCTGCTAACCCGCGGCGGGGGCACCCGCAGGGCCCCTGGCAGGCCGCCGAAACCCTCCCGCTGGGGTCTTGGGGAAGGGCTTTCAAACAGCTGGGCAGCCCTCCCTTCCGTGAGAACCGGCCGAGGAAGGAGGTGGTGCCCTGAACCATGGAACGGGGGTGAACCGCTCGCCTGTGAGAGCCCCCTGCATCTCCTGAGGACATTTGGTCCCCTGGCGGTGCAGGCACGAGGTTTGCAGAGTTGTGGTGCCATCTCCCACTGGCTACAGCTCTCTTCAGGGGGATCCTGGGCTCCTGTTCCTGCCGGCACAGTCTTTTGTTGGCTCTGGGAGAGGAGTCAGCGTCACAGGGATGGTTGTGCCTGGATGGTGTGCCTGACCCGGTGGTGTGCACTGGCTGTGCCCCCAACCCCCAGGGACCTGCAAGCAGGAGAGCTCATTTCTCACAGAGCTTGGCCATCAGTCATGGAATTCTTTGGGTTGGGTTGGTTGGTTCTTTGGGTTTAAGCTCATTGGGTCCAACCATTAACCCAGCACTAAGCCATGCCTGTAAGTCAGTGAAAATGGAAAAGCTGTACACCAGTATCTTTGCCTTGAAATATCAAATATTTAGTATTATTATTATTACATGCTAGGAGGGATTCAGGTGAGCCTGTGTCCCTGAGGAACTTTAAACTCCGTAATTTGGCATATTCAGATCACCTCCATCATTAGAAGCACCAGTGCAGCCCCAAAACCAAGGACCTCACCCAGCACCTGGTTAGTGCCTTGATTAGGAGCTCAGGAGCTCCTAAAGGCTGTTTTCTCAGTCTAACCCAGTTCTTGGGGTCTTTCAGCAAATCCCTGCAGCTTAATGCCCTGTTCTTCTCGGGAGAGTGTTCACTCCCAGGACCTGTCTGTCCCTGCCACACTGCCCTGAGCTCTGCTGGGCATCTGTGGGACTGACTGCTCCACGGAAAACAAGGTGACTGCTGCACCCAAGCCTGCTTTAGTGAAGGAAATACAAGTGCAAGCCATAGGGATATATTAAATTAAAATTCCCCAATGGATGAGGGGTTTTCTCTTGCTGAGGAAGCTCCAGCAGCTCCTTCTGCTCTTGCTTTAGAGCATGGAGCAACCAGCCAAAACAAAAAAAACCCCGTGCTTCTTTTGGAAGAGGAAGCAGAGGGAGCAGCTCAAAGGGAGCTCTCCTGCCTGGGTTCACTGTCCCTGGCAGTGTGCTCAAAACAGTAATAGAGAGCCTGGAAATATCTACATTATTCCTGACACAATGCTTTCCAGCTGAACAATACATTCGCCAATTCAATTTATTCAAACAAGTTCCTTGGGAAGACAGCAAAGCAAATCCAGGTGGCAATTACCGAATTCAGACTCTGCCCTGAACTCAGGGAAACAAAGGGGCAAGATATGAGAGAAATAGCAAGTTCTGCTGGAAATCCCACAACAGCAGATTCCTAAGAGCTTTTAATCACGTGCTTGCTGGTATTCAGCTGAAAAACCCCTGTGTCATTGGGCAAGGAGACAGAACAGCATTGCAATTGCTCTGCTGTAGCACTTAGCACTTTGGAATATCTTTGCTATGAAAATAAAACGCGGGTTTGTTTTCTTTTGAAGGCACAGCAGTACTTGGGCTCCAGGGCCCGTCGCAGTGACACGTAATTGAAGAGTGAGTGCATTCAGGTGCTCCCGAGACGGGCAGTGCTGCCAGTCCCGCTGTGCACACTGTCAGGCAGGGTGCAGGCTGCCTACGAGCTTAGATCAACCGTCAAAGCAGTTCAGAGCTTTGTTAAACAACTTCAGCTGTGTGCTGAGCCTCATCACACCCCCGTCCCCTTTCCCAGAACATCAGCAGGGACACGAGCCCATAGCCCAAGACTGTTCCCTTTGTCCAGCTCCAAGAACAGCCTCCTGCATGCCTGGAGGGAGAGAAAAGCCTGCCAGGAGCCTCCACTTTTGGCTCACTTGCACACTCTGGGTGTGCAAGAGGGAAACTTCTGTTGCAGACACACAGCTATGGAAAATTTCCCTTTTACCAGACCCTGCAAAGCACACAGACTCAGCTTCCCCTGCCCCACTCACAATCAGGGCTGAGCCCCACTGGTCATGCTTGTCTCCCCATCCCATCCATCCCTCCAGGGCAGCTATAGCCACTCTCCCAGGAAAGCTGTTACACCGGGATGAATTTGGCCCCTGATGTAGAATTAGGTTAAGCCAAAAGGTGGCAGCATCTTATTCAGTATCGATTTTGCATGAATATTTCTTCTATTAGCCATTTTTCTTTCTAATCATAGAATGTAAGTTTGTAAATTACAGAGGTGGGGAGTAAATGTATTGCAACCTCTGGCAAATTGATATTTTTGCAGCAGCAGTAAACTTTTTCTGATGACAGATAATTGAAGGGAGCAAGCGTCAGATAAAATTCATAAAGATTTGGACCTACTAGAACAAGACAAATGATATTTAATGTTCAGAGTTATAAAGTAATTACCCTGGGCTCCAATATAATAAATAAAGACACAGTAAATGGAGTTTGGCTGACCAGGTACCTTGGAGGTAGCACTGTGCAGGGCCCTGTGGCAGCAGGGGGGATGGAGAGGTGACAGCTCCCTCAGCACAGGGAAATGCCCCAGGCTGGTGTCTCCCTCAGAAATGCCCTTCTTCAGGGCAAGAAGGAAGGAGCTGCCTCCCCAACCCCAGATGCTGTGTGCACAGGGAGCCATCATCACCCACAGCCCTTCTGCATTTCCAAAGTCAAATTTGGGCAGCCTTTGGGTACTCAGTTTCATCCATACCTCTCGGGAGAAGCCTGGTGCAGGTTCTCCAGCAAACTCACAGTCTCCTGTTCTCCCACTCCAGCAGGCATTGGTCTCTTCCCTCAGCAAGGGGAGCAGCTGGCAGCTGAAGTAGAGGAGGGTGACCTTCTCCCTGAGATGGTCACTGCCCTTTACCCATGGGAAACTGAGCCTGGGGTGATGGGCAGCCCAGCCAGAGCTCGATGTCCTTGCCGTGCAACAGCAGCACACCTTGGAGGGACATCACAGAGAGACTGCAACACCCAAAACCACCCAAAACACTGACCCTTCTCCAGCTGCAACTCCATTTCTACCAGCTGGGAAAGACCAGACCCTTCTCTCACTGTGAGGAGCCACCTTGTCTTCCCTTTTATAGCACTGCCTCAAGCCACCCTGTGATGGACCCTCCACCTGGCAGGGTATCTTCTTTGCACGTAGCTCCTCACTGTGCTAGGCACATCCAGACATCACACACAACAAACAAACAAAAAAAAGGGTGGTAGAGCCATGTCCTACTTTTCTTTTTTTTCAAATCAGGATGTCAGTGCAAGCTTCCCTGGCAAAATAAGTGCATCACTAAAATGCTTTTAATGCAGGCAGCAAGCAGGGCTGCACATGCCAAGTGCCCCGATGGTCAGGGAGAAAACATGCTCAAGCACACGCCGAGCTGGGAGGCCCCAACCCAGCCCTTCTTCAGGGCTCCTCAAACACCATCTCTGAGCAGCTGCTGACAAACCATAAGCCAACAACAGTCCTTGTTTCTGCTTCACCATCAGTTCTCTACTGCTCATGTGCCCCTGCCCCTTTGAAGAAGTTGCTTAGAAATTCAGCAGCAATTATGCAAGCTTTAGTATTAAAAATGCACGTGGATCTGAAAGCAAATATGAAGCTGTTGCTGCTGTAACGCTAGCTTTAAGCTGTCTACAGTCCCTAGAAATTCTCAGTGGGATGTTTGAGAAGGATGTATATGTGTTGACAACATTAAATGATCCATGGCTCAAGGACAGAATTGAAACCATACATCTACTTCATACAGGCACTGATCACTGGGAGAGTGTTTTTCTTAAACTAACCACGGAAGGCCAGGCACCTCATCCTCCCCAGAAAGGCAGGGGTGGCGCAGGGAACAGAAGGTGCACACACGGTTCTACCACATCCCAGTGTGTAACATAGCCCCGGTGAAAAGGGAGAGACACATGGACGCCATCAGCAGGAGAAATGTTATTGTGGCTGCACCATCTTTGAGGGAAATTGAGCATGTCACTTCGGTGCATCACCCTCTTCTCATCACCTCCCAAGGAGGCAGCGCCGCTCGCACACAGCCGCGCAACATCTGGCGAGAGGCCGAGGAGGGGCAGGATGCTGTGAGACCCACGGGGGTGAAGATCTGCCTGTTCTGCAGCACGAGCCCCAGAGCACAGCCCGGGATGCCCCTGTGCCCCCCTGGCACGGCAGCGAGAGGAGAGCCCCCAGCAGGGAGTGCTGAAAGCTCTCGAAAGCTGTAGCCTTTTTCTAGGCACGGAACTCTCAAGGACGAGGAAAAACTGGCAGACAACAGGGAGGATTAGGTGGTTCCCCAAGGAATGCAAGAAAGGCTGCAAGATTGTGTTGTTGCCCATTTCAGTGGGGTGATTAGGCAGTATTTGATGCTGGGAGGATGATTTCTATTAGGCAATTTTGCGAGCCTTAGCCCAGCTATTAACAGTGGGTGGTGGGAAGTCATGTTTGCCTGGATGCAACAAAACCAGACTCCTCCAGACTGCAGCGCCCGAAATGCAGGCCTGCCGTGGCCAGCATCCTGCCCCAGTGAAGCACTCTCCTCGCTCTCCCTCCTAAAGCTGGTTGCTGGTGCTTTCTGGCTCTTGCTGCTTTGCAGCATACTGCTGTGAGCTGCTTGGGGAAAACCTCCCTCCCTGGCTCTCCTGCTCCTCCAACCCCATCTCCCTGACTCAGGTACTGGTTTCCATCATTTCAACTATTACCAAACTAAAGGGTATTTCTTTGCTCCCTCGTTTATGCAGAATGTTTATTTAATAGGCTGGCCAGCTTCAATTAGGTCTGTGATTACTCACAGATGACAGCACCAGCATAACAATGTTTACTCTCAAACTCCATCTCCAAGCATAACCTGTGATATATTTAAGGAGAAGGTATAAACCCATTAATGTTGAAATAGCTTTACCTATGGGAGTGAAATTTCTCTTACAGCTGGCAACTGGGTAAAAATGTACTGGGGTTATCAGCCCCCTTCACCCAGATGTTTAGTTACCCTACTGAAAACCTCTTGTGGCTGAACTGTCCAGATGTCTTTGCCTTGTTGCTGACGTGTGGAACTCCTTGCTGCAGGATCTATATTGTCTAAAATAAAGTTTAATACTTTTATGGGCATTCTCATTTGTTCATGAAGCATCAGGGCTGGTGGCTGGAAGTGAAATGCAGGATCTTTGGGTGAGATGTGCCCCTAAGATGCTCGGAGTGCGTTGGCAGGAAGGTGTGTCACGAAAGGAATATCCAAAGCTGTCATCTCAATGTGGTTTACTTCTCAGGAAATGCCAGTGAGAGTTCCTGGTCTCCATGGCTCATGTAATTGCATTTTTAGAGCCCAGAGTCTATGTCTTTGTAAGAGGTCCAGCCTGGCTGTCCCTGCAAGTTTGGTACCCAAACCTTTAGCTGGGTGATATTAGAGTGCTCAGGCATGGGGAGAGGGGGCTCTGGGGTGGCTCAGAGGCAGGGGATGGGTGTCCTCATTCCCACCAGCCCCTGTCCATCCAAGGGGGCTGGACTGCCTCTGCAAAGCAGTCCCAAGGAGAATCCTGCCTCTCCTGTAGTATCTTATAGCACAAACAGCTTCCATACATCCCCATGGGTTAATCAGCTGCTTGGAGACTAATTAGTGCCAAATGCTCTTATCAAGAAGACACAGCTGGGTGCAAAGCCAGGCACAGCAATGGCTGGGATATCCACGCCCTGCCCAGGACACAGCCTGGTCCTTCCCTGAGCCCTCCAGACCAATGGTGATGACCCCAGTCTGGCCATCACCCTGGAGAGGGAATTGGCAGCAGAGGTTTAGGAGTGCTAGGAAATTTCCTGGCTTTAATTCACTGAACTCTTTTGTTTCAACCACATTTAATATCTTAGAAATTACGAGTCACAGGGACCTGGGTGAGCCGAAGGAGAAGGCGTGATCTGTGAGGCCAATTAAGAGGCCGATGGCACATAGTGAAACGGGAGCCCCTCGGGGGAGGCCAAGGTTACATAAATAAGTGTGTGAAGGAGCTGCACTGAATCTGCAGACACTCAGCCACTAGTGATGCCCCTTTGAATCGGGGAAAATTAAATATAAATAATAAATGTTTAACCACACAGCAAATAAATACAATGAGGCACCTTTAAAAATTATACTAATAAACAGCGAGATGTTGTCCTTCTGCCCAGGGTGGCTGAGCATCTTCTGCATATTGGAGACAAAGAGCACAAAAGAGGGGGTTGTGTTTAGGGCGGGGGGGCTGCTCAGCTGGGTTGTTTTCACCCCCAGTCTGCCATCCCTGGGTAGAACCCCAGGACAGCATGGAATAAAACACCCTGCAAAACTGGAAATAAAATAGTGCCAAGCTCAGCCAGTGAATGTCAGGGCCTCCAGACCAGAAGCAGCTCACCTCTGCCTGTGTGATCCTAATAGGCTTTTTCTGGGTGCTTGGGAGCAGGATTAGGGCTTGGTTCTCAGAGGAGAAGCCCAGGGGCTCCTCATGATGTTCAACATGAGCTGCGAGGTCCCCAGAATTGCTCTGTGTCAGCACTCACTTTACAATAAGAGCTCTGCTTCTTTGCTTCCCTGTTTTTACTGCTTTCTTGGAAGAAGGGGAAAAATGAAATGGAGATATAAAAAATAAAGGGGTCATTTATAGTTAAGCACATTAGGATGGGAGCGAGAGAATAAAGCAGTGAGAATGGCTCAGCCAAAGGCCTACAGGGACTTGTTCTCTGGTACTGGCACGGTCTTTACTAGGTCGCTTGAACCTTTTGCACTCTGCTGCAGAGCTCAGACCTGGGCTATATATCAGCAGACTTGCCGTGGTGTGCAGTGGAAAAGCCTGTAACTATCCTCAAAGCCGCTTGTGCCAGGAGTTACAGTTCATGGGTGACTTTTATAGGTGGCCAAAGCAACCAGCCCCAAGCTGGGGATGCTGGGTTGTGCAGCAGAGGATGTGGGTTAAGTGTGATGTAATTACATCCTGTGATGTAATTTCATTTCTCCCCAAAGTCTGCAGGGAAGGAGCAGGGCAGAAGGCCTTCCTTTCTGTGATTATACATACATTCCTGGGCAGTTTAATTAGAGCCTTTGTCTACTTAAGCACTTGCACAATAAACCCACTGAGAGCTGCCATCCCACTATACTTAGTTACCCATTTCTTTTCTTCCCAGCCCCTGAGATTTGGTTTCCCATTTAGCAGAGGCCACTGGAGCCAGACTCTGTGGGGAGCTTGTGCCAGGGCAAAGTGTGTCCCTCGAGTTGGATTGACTCAGTGGAGCTGACACTGGTATTTGGGTTTCTTTGGACCCGTGGGCTCTCATCACATCTGGTTTTGATGACCCTCTGTGTCTGTACTGAGCTCCCACATCTCAGCAGTCTCTAATTGCTTCAGATTTCCACTCAGGAGCAACTGTTCCTGGTCATGGCAGAATCCAGGTCCTGGATATGCCACCACAATCTAGGAAGCACCCAATTCCAGTGACAAATGTAGCACCCAGAGCTCAGTGCTGCTTTTGACACACGAGCACAGACATAAATATTCTCCAGCCTTTACATCCTTTCTCCATTTTAACTCATGGCTTCATTAGACTAATTTGTTTCCAGGTTGGAGGATGAATAATGAGCCTCAGCCTGTGGATGCATAATTAAATTTTGATAGTGAATGTTTTTATCTAACCTTGTTTTCATTATTATCCTCAGTACTTGAATTACAAGTTAGAGATTTAGGGCTGCAGCTTTGCTTTCACATTAAGCCTGTACACCGATGTGAGGTGTGACAGTGGTCTGCCACCTCCCAGGACAACGTCCAGCGGTGACACCATGGGTGTCATCTCCCTCAGGTCTAATCATCAGGGATGTTCAGGGAAAGAGAAGCAGTTAATGACAAAATGGTTTTTCCCCTACCACGGTCAGTGTCAATCCCTGCTCCATGTGGGGTCTGTGCACTGCTCCACAGCTGGGTGGCACATCCCGATGGCAAGGGTCACCTGGAGCATCTTGCTGGGACATCTTGGTGGGGCATACAATCCTGCTGTGTTTCCTGGTGTGTCCAGACTCCATCTGCTTTTTTGGTATGTAGTTAGCTTTGTGTCCACAGTTATATGTCTGCAGATTCCCCTGACTGTCCCTGTCCCCCTGTGCCTTGCAAGTGCCTCCTCAGCCTTACCTGGCCATTTAGGTCCCTGTGCTCACGGATGATTTTCTCCAGCCTTCCCATTGTTCTTTTCAGCACTGCAGTTCCCATCTGGCTTTTCCGCTGATCTTTGTGGCCTGTCCCCGCTCCTACCATTGTCAAGAGGGTTTTCCATAATTCCCTGGCTACTGGGGTGGTACCCAAAGGATGCCCTCTGGGCCAAGGTAAGGAACAGAGTGCATGTCAAAGCCTCTGCTCCTGCTCCGGATGGGAGCTGCGAGGAGCCCGAGCAGGTACTTAGTACAAATGTTAATGGCATCATTGTTTATATTGTGGGATTGGAAAGGGTCTCCTGGGTCATCTGGGGCATTGCCCTTCAGTAACTCAGTCCGTATTCAAGCTATCCCAAGGGTATTTTTAGTCGATTCATGAATCCTTTTAGGAATTCGGCCCAACGACCTCCGTCAGCAAACGATTCTTTTGGCTAATTGACTTCACTTTCTGCATGCCCTGTTTTAATACTGCCTTTAAAGTTTGAAGCTTTTTCTTCCTCTCTCAGTGTCATCCGCTGCTCAATTCCAGCAGCTCTTTTTCCCTATTCCTACATCTTTATCTGCATTCGTTGATTCCACAGTGCTCGCTGGCGAAGCCCCCTGCCAATGGAGCCCCCTGTGCATGGTGAGATGGTCTCTACCAGGAGATGTTGGGCACCAACTAGACAGGGTGACGAGGGTGGGAGAGGACACGAAGGTCACCTTTACCCACAGAAACCTCCAGCAGCAGAGCTGGGAACGGTGCTGGGGACGAGCTGTCTCATCATGCTGGCTCCAGGTGAGCAGCTCATTTTCCTTGATGCCTTCAACTTCAGCTAGTATCAAAATAACTGCTGAGAGTGAAGGAAACGAGAGAAGAAGAAGGAGAATTAAACAGACAAAATTTTCTTGGTCATTATTATTCTACTTTGATCCATTACTCTGTGTCACGTCATCACTGCATTGTTATTTGCAACAGAGCCAATTTTGAGCATGTTGTGAGGAGGTTTTTGGGAGATGAAGTTGATGGAAAGGCAGAGGGCTGCTACCAGTACACATCTCCCAGCTGAAGAGGTCACTTCCCAGCACTCACTCCCACTTCCCAGGATCCCTTTCCCTGCAGACCTGCCTGCTGGATTGAGTGGCTGGTCCCTACTCAGCTCCATCAGAATGAGCTGAAGTTAAACACAAAGCTTTTGCTAATCTGACTTGATCCTTTCAGTGTGGGTCAGGGAGCATCCTCAGGGGTGTAACCTCCAACATGGGACAGCATGGGGCAGTGACGCTTCTACTGGCCCTGGCTCCTCAGTGACCAGTTTTCCATTTTGATCCATTTTCCTCTCCATCTTCTCTAGTTTGGGTGAAAGAGAACTCTCATCTTCCTGTGATGCATGGCTTTGATGCAGCTGTGAACTTAGCAGAGGATTTACCCTGGGAATGGCTTTGCATGTGCAACTTTCCTGAAGGAAAAGACACGGAAGGAGGGAACCTAGAGCAGGGAACCTGAGCTAACTGGGCAGACTGGAGCTTGAATGACCTACATGAATCCTTGGCATCAGCCAGGCAGTGTTTCTTTTAAATAAATTATGCAATAGTGCAAGCTTCAGAAGACTTTTTTTTTTTTCTCCCCAGGAAAACTACATTTTAGTGAAAAAAATAACTGTAAACCCAAGATGGTCAGATTTGATGAAGTCAGCAAAGCTGTAGCCGGGATGAACATCATACTCTCCACATCAGTCTCCAATTCATCATCAGAGCCAGTTGGTAAATATTTGCTTCTTCTAGTGATCAGCTGAAAGGTTCCTTCATTCCCACAATACTATTATCCCTGCAAATTACTTTTATTATAGTGAAAAGCAAAAACCTAAATCCTGACTGTTTTTAATTGAAAACAAAGGTTAAAAAAATGAAAAGGCTTT
>VWZN01018872.1:181596-204014 GCA_013396955.1 Regulus satrapa | reverse complement strand
AGCCCTATAGATATTCGGGCAAATAAATAAATAAATAAACCCCAGCCTCCTATTTTTATGAGCCATTTAACTCCAAAATAGACCTCCACTATCTAGTCCCCGCGCTGGATTTCCATATCCAGTCACTCAGCCCTGCTTATCTTCATGTATGGCTGCCTCATGTTTAACACACAATTACATTTTCTCCCTCCAATTCCATTACAAATGGAATCGGGGAGGCATTGTTTGAAGAAATGTACTGCTTCAGTTCTAGTTATGTCGTACAATGCACGGAACAGTGGAAAAAATCTAGACACCAAAGAGTCAACACACACAGACACACACGCACACACACACACACACGGAGCCCTGCTCCAAGCCGAGCCTGCATCTTTATTTATCCCAAACTGCTGCCCAGCAGTGGGGCCGGCCAGAGAAAAGGGGCCCGAACAGAGATAACCAAGCGATGGGAAGTTAATTAATTGCATTAAACTATTGACTAACTACCTAGCTCGATCTTAATTCATTTAGAGAATATTAAAATCTGAGGAACAATAATAAAATTGATGCCGATTCCCAGCGGAAGGAGATGACCAGCAAATTGGATACTTTTCTTAATCTGGCGTAAATAATAACATGTCTGTTCCCACTCCCTCTCAGGCCAATTCCCCTATCATTTATTCCAGGCTCAAAAGCCTGCTTCCATAATTGATATCAGTTACTCAATGAGTGCTTCTTGCCTTTGTTCTCGTTATCCATTCTAATTACTAAGTTCAGCCCGGGCCGGGCGGTGCTGACGGAGCTCTGGAGGGGCTGCGGAGCCCCGGCCCGTGCCGGGACAGATCCCGAATGGGGCTACAGGGAAGGAGGGGACGCTGCCGGGGGGACACCCCGGGAAAGCCGGCTCAGATTCCCCCGGGAAGCGGCTGCTGGCAGCGGCTCGGAGCCCTGCGAGGGGCTCGCCCGGCCCCCGCCGTCCAGCTCCCCGCTTCGCCCGGCCGAGCCGCCGCGCCTGGCTCCGCTCGGCTCGGATGTTACTATTTCGTTATTTATTCGTTTGTTTATTCGTTTATAAAAGTGTTTACTTAGCTCGGTGCAGATGTAACGTCTCATTTACAGGTTGGCCCCGGGGCAGAGAAACAATTGGCAACAGAGGAGGGAGAGAGGGAAAAAGGAAGGAAAAAAAAAAAAAAGAGAGAAAAAAATAGGAAAAAAAAAATTTAAAAAGAACTCGAGAGAATAAGGAGGGAGAGCAGAGGGAAGGGGACCTGCCGCGGGGAAACACGGACTCCCTCCGTTGAACCCCTCGGGGCAAGGACCATCCGCGGAAGGACCGTAGGGGCATGGCTCTCCCGGAGAAACTGAGGCACGGGGAGGTCGCTGAGGGGCGGCTGTGCCCCCAGGAAGGCCCGGGCCGAGGGAAGCCGTGCCCGCCCTGCCCGTGGGCAGCGGCACCGCAGCCCCTGCCACCGGCAGCGCCTTCGTCCGTCCTTGCGTTCTGGGCTGAGTTGTTTTCCCGGCGGCTTTTGGGGGAATTCCCGGTTCCCCCGCCGGTTCCCGAGGCGGCGGCTGGGGCGGGGCTCGAACCCGCGGCCCAGCAGCGCCCCGGCCCCGCGCATCCCTTCACACGGGCTGACGGGCGGCAGCTGCTGATTGTTTAAACGAGGAGACGGTTGCCTAGCAACCCATAGGAGGCTCATTACCGAAGCCACAGTGATTAACAAAAAAAGGGTATGAAAGTAAAATGGATTAATTATTTAATTAACTAATTGATGATCAACTTCTTTTTAATTATTCACTTAATTAAAGAAGTGTAACTACAACACTGCCCTTATCAAGCGTGTTGATATACTGACAAGATTTCAAAGACAAAAAGGAAAAGAAGAAGAAAGGGGGGGGGGGAATAAAAATTTCCCTGCTACAAGCCCTGCAGATCAGAACCAGGAGCCACATGCAACACCTTGGGACAGCCTGCCTGAAGTTCAGGTGCGGCCCCAAAACTTTCCCGTGGAGGGCTGGGGCCAGAGCCTCCCTCTCAGAAGGAGCAGCACCATCACTACGAGTTATATCTGTTTCCTGCTGCCATGCTGCAGAGCATAAATCCAGCCCGGCTGTGCTTCAAGGAAGAGTTATGGAAGCCTTGCTGCCTCTTAAATCCGGGTTGATCTTTTCCTCTTAACTAGACAATGGTTCAGCTGCATCTGGTCAGGCCCACCGAGAGAGTTATGGATGGCTGCAAGAGTCTCTGTGCCTTTTTCCCAGGCTAAAAGGCTTGGCTAGGACTGGAGTGAAGGACCCTTCCTAGGGGTGACTAAAGTGTGCGAGGGAACTGGGAACATCCCAGCCTGACATCTGTCAGTGGAGAGAGGTGAGAATCAGGGTGTCAAAGCTGCCCTACTTGTGCGTGTTTTGCACGATTGCCCTGGTTTTCCTTGGCAGGGGATTTTGGCAGCAGGGACCAAGGGGAAGGGGTGCAGGGGGTCCTTCCCTGGCACCCCAAGGAGCTCTCTGCCTGCTTAGGGACCCCTGTCCCCAAGCTGTGCTCGCAGTCAGCAATAACAAGTCAGCGATTTTGCTTCCCGATGGATTGAGCTCCTTTGCTCTGCCCAGCAAGTGTCTGGCTCTCCCTATATCACACTAATTTTGTTTCTGCTTTTTCGAAGTAAACAGTGCGGCTTGTCGAAAGCGTTCACCTCTCTTGATTAATTTACCCCTAATGACAAAGATGGCTCTGTAATCAGCAGGTAAATCGGGGAGTGAAATCCTCCTGGTTTTCCCTGTTAGCATGGCTGATGAGGGAGAGGGGGGCTGGTGCCCAGCCGGGGGGAGGACGGTGCTGCAGGGACTCAATTGATTCTATTTACCCATCCAAGGTGTGATTGGATTTATTGTCAGCATGAAGAAGACAAACAGATCACCTCTGCTTGGCAGAGTATTGGCAAGTCTGAGATCTCCTGAAGGAAGGGAGACTTGGGAGAGGTGGGCTTGTTTTATTAAACCTCTTCTGAAGTGTTTCTCCTCTGTGCATGGGAGCTCACCCAAATAAACCTAATTCCCCACGGTCACCCAGAGGTGATGGAGCTCTTGTCACTGCGTGCTTGGGAGACGGGCTGGAGGTAGCAGGATGCAGTGGGTTGGTAGAGCCAGGTAGAGCTCTGGGAATCTCAGCAATGCAAACCATGAGCACTCTGTGGTCATAGGGATATGGCCTATGGAGTGTTGGAGTCAGGCTGCGTGCTGATGTGTTTTCCCTATGAGACACTGAGAAGACACTGGAGATGTTGGAAGGTTGAAAAATGGAAGAGTTTTGCTATCCTCATCGAAGGAGGAAAACTCCCAGCGTCAGGCAAGCAGACAGAAAGGCAGCTCTGCCTGAGACAAGACAGAAGGATGGACAAGGCAGCCCAACTTCTCCCTCACCACTTCCCTGTGACTCCACTGGGTTTTAAAAACATAAACCAAACCTTCCCCTCCATTTAATTCATGTACCTAATCCCCTAACTCTTAATTAAGCAGAGGGAAGTTTAAATTGTTCTGACCATCTTTGGGGGGATTATATATTTCAATCATCATTATGGTATGGCTATTTGTGATACCACGAGATAGATAGGTATATCCGTTGTATAATCAGGCATACAAATTATAATCCCCCCAAAGACATTTAATAACAATTTAAAATACTGACTGCTGGACATAGGGCATCGGCAGATTAGAAATGAATGTGAATGGGGGGTTCGTTCAAGGACTCTGGATGCTTTATGCTCCGAGCCTCTGTCCTACAGCTCTCCCTCCTGGCATTAGGACCAGAGTCGGTGAGGAGGAAGGGGCTTCCATCCCTGGGGTCCCCCCCCATGCAGCTGCATCATTCATGGATGCATCACCCTGTCCACAGATGGAGCTCAGGGTGAGAGGGACGTGCTGGGTCCCAGGAGCATCCTCACCCTCCCGACCAGCTTCCGTCCCTTGGGATGCCCTGATGCTCTCATTACGTCCGCTGGAAGCTGTGCATGTGCATCTGAGGGCAGGATGTGGTCTGAGGCTGTCTAATTTTCTTGGAGCTGTACACGGGGGTCCCCACTGACATTAGAGGGAGCTGCTGAAGCATATCGAGAAGAGATGCTACCAGTGCTCGCTCTCACAGCAAAACTGCTCGGGGTGTCTCTGTAACTGTGAAATCAGGCCTTTTGAAAGCATGGATTATTGAGTGAGTAGATCTAGCCAGCTCCTTTAGGGCCATTAGTCCTCATATGCACTTGGTTATTTTACACTGAAAGCATACAGGGGAGATTATGTCATTTTTAGGGTAGGGGGAGAAGAAACAGCGATTTTTCTGTGTCTTAGGAGTAAGTGAAAATAACTGCTTGAAACCTACCAAAACAGAAAAAGACACATGTCTAAGAAATAAAACCCCATTCTGACTTGACAGCAAGAGCATTGTGGGCTAAAATCTAACTCAGCAAATTTTTATAGTCTCAGTTTGGATGGCAAAGAACTTGAAACCTCATGGCTTAAGTGGAACAACAGGACACAAGACTCTTCACATTTCTGCTGGGGAAAAGCTGAGTCTGAGCAGACTGGCTTGGCAGGCACCATCCTTTGCAGAAAGGCCGGTCCAGCTGAAAATCTCATTTCTTGCTCTGTTTTCAGAGAAGGACGTGGAGACCGTATTTTCTGCCTCATCAAATTAGCAGAAACATTATTGTTCCTTTGTGCCTTTGGTAGGGACAGCGAGCGCTGTGTAACAGCAGAGGAGAGCCTCACTCCCCGGGTGTGTGAGGGATACAGGCTCCTGCCACCCACCTGCAGCAGGGCAGAGCCAGGAAGGGCTTGGGGCTGAGCCAGAGCACCTGAAGGGGACAGAGGGAGCTGGGCGAGGGAAGGGCTGATGGCTGTGCCTGTTGGCAGCAGCACAGCAAACTTACATCCTTGTTTGATAACACCACAGTCGTGCGGGAAACGGCTGAACAGTTGTCTAACACAGCAAGGGATCTTGCTGACGATGAACCTTGCTGGAGAAATCGTTCCCTCAATGTGTCCCCAGTTCCTTATCTAGCTTCTGGAGTTGCAGTTTTTGCAAGGTTTTGGTGTGGTTTTTCTAAGCCCTGATTGTGGCGTGATGCCCTGGCCAGCTCCAGGCAGCCCTGTGCTGCTGGCTCCTCAAAGCCCCCAGAAGGGCAGGTGGGGATCTCCTGGCACTGCAGGGCTGGGGAGATCCCAGCCCTTGTATGTTTGCTGTCACTGAGGATGAAGGTGATTCCATCCTGGGAAACAGAAAAAAAGCCCCGAATACAAGAGATAATGGCTAAACACACCCCTGGGGTGAGCTCAGCAGAGACCTGCAGGTGGGGACTGATGTTCTTTATCCAACCCAGCAGGGCCAAGTGTTTTATTGGGGGTCACCCGGCTTTGCTAGGAGGGAAGGAGCCTGGCCTCAGGCTCTTTATTAGGGAGGGAGGTCAAATCCAGTCCCTACAGCTCTCCCAAGGATCCCAGATTTGTCATCTCCTTCATGGCAGTGGTGTTTATTTTCCTGCAGGAGGACCTCACAATGGGTCTTACTCTCTATGAGCAGGATGTGGTGTTTGCCCCGGTGTTGGAGACCCTGTTTAACACTGCTCTGCACCCTCAGAAAGTGCCAGGAGTGGGGAGCCCAGGCCAGTGCTTACAGGGGATCAAATGCCCTGGTGAGGGGCAAGTTACACCCTGACCTGGCCCACTTGGGAACAGTCTGGGGCCTGTTGGAGTCAGCTGAGCTGGCTCTGTGCTGCAGCCGTGCCCTCTCCCTCTCTGGCTTTAAATCACCTCCAGTTTTCCTGTTTCTGTGGGCTCATCTTCCCTCCTTAGGAACCTCTACATCAAAGCCGTGCGGGGAAAAATACATTGCTAACTTCTTTAAACAATCCTGGACGTTTTGATTACAGGATCTGGCAACTACTTTTCCAGAGCTTGTGAACTTCTTGGAAAATCTCCAGAGAGTTTCTCTCTGGGGGAACTTTATATTTTCTTGCTGATTTTTAAAAGTCTACTGATAACACCACATGAGATTTTTCTTTNAAGCACCAAACTCTTGATGGATGCTGGGTTTGTAGGAGCTGTAAATGTAAATTGTTTTTCTTCTGGCCACTTATGTTTTATTTGAAACGTACAAAATCTGAGTGTGTAGTTCCTGAGAGCTGGCCTAGAGAACAGCAGCACTCCCAAGTAGTTTGTCTCCTATCAAATGGCATTAATAATTTAGTCTCTAATTAAAAGTAAGGTCAAACAATGAAAAATGACTGAGCTAAATGGTTACGCTGTGATGTATTAAAGTGCCTGGTAGGTTTTAATGGATGGAAGGAGCATTGTTGTTTGTTTATGTACAATACACTTTCAGTCAAAGACTGTAGGGGTCCCAAGGAAATGTATTTAACTAACATCTTTTACAGGTTACTGAGTCAATGTCTTAAAGAGACGATTTTTGCACACCTTTTATATCCTTCAAATTGCTCAGCTACTTGTAAAACAGCTTCTCTCAGTGACGAAGGGAGGAAAAAAAACCTGCTTTGATGCCTCTCGGGCTGGTTCATCAGTTAATGTTAACACTCAGAAATATCTAAGGGGATCTAAGACATCGCAGGGGAGGTATTTTGGAGAGAGCTTGTTTTCTGTGTTGTTGAAGATGCTTTGGGTGTCTGTTCCCAGCATGCTGGTGGCTGCTATGGCCCTGAGTGATTTTGGGAAAGTACCTGCCATTAGTTTGATTATTTATTTGTCAGCAGCCTTGCCCAGAAGCTAGCCCTGTACTGAACAGCACTGTGCTGCCCCACAGTGCTCTTCCAAAGAAAAATGGGCAAGAGAACTAGAGTTCAGCTCTCTGTGTGTAGGGAGGGAACCTGGGAGAAGGACTCTTGACTCTCATGGCAGCAGGTCCTAGGAATGAAGCTTGGGCAAGTAAGCAGATATCAACCCCTCGGACATGGCTCTTGCCAAAACCAGAGTGTCCAGTGAGGGCCTCACCCCCTGACCAGCCTTCCCACCACATCAGGGTGGGGTGCACTTGCTCTGTTCAAGGTAAATCGAGCAACATCCTGTCGGTGGGAGAGACCTGACTTCATGGAAGCAAGGACAGATTTCCCACTGTGGGCGTGAATGTATCATTTCATAGATTCTCTGTGTCATTTAGGTGTAAATGTTGCATTTCTGACTCAAAGTCAGGGCACAAAGGTCCTTGAATGGCAGGAACATCGAAATGTAAGCGATTGCATGTCTGGGATGCTCCACTGGGAACCTTGGCTTCTGTTTCCAGGGCCTCAGGGTTAAGGCATTGGCTCCTCTGTAGACCTCCTCTTACGGTTTTACAGACACCTTTACAGAAGGCTGGAGTAGAGGGTGATGATTTGTCTTGCTCGTGGTAAGCAAACCCAGGATATTCCACCAGACATTTGGAGCCAGAGGTGCTTTGTGCTGTCCAAGCACAACAGGAGAAACACTTCTGCTCATCGAGGCTAGAAGTGGAGGTTGGGCAAAGTATGGACTCAAGAAGCTCACATTTCTTTACAGTACTCCATGTAACCAAAAAAATACCCCCNCTAGTGAAAAACAAAAACACCCCCCCCCCCAAAAAAAAAAAAAAAAAAAAAAAAAAAAAAAAAAAAACCCCAAAAACCAAAAAACCACCAAAAAAATCACAACCTAGGAAACTCTAAGTATCTACTCCCAAATATTTAGCCTTTATTTATTTACATTCTTAGCTGACAATCTTTATATAAAAAGACAGGAAGTTGGAGTTTTGCACCTATTTCATTTAACACCACTTAACTCCTGGCACTGGCCCAATATGTCTCCATTAAGAGGAGACTTTGCAAAAATTGTCCCAATTAAGCAGCAGTGTTGCGATTTGCTGTTGTTAGGCTAAACTGGTTCCCTGGGAGATGTCCTAATGAGGTATCCATCTTGATTAAGTGCAGACCTGTGAAGTGCTTCCCAATTAAAGGACAGAGTATGCATGTATATTCTCCAAATTTTATTTTCCTTTTTTTAAAAATTTTTTTAGAAATAGTTATTTGTGGAATTCCTCTGGGGCTCCCTTCCCCATGGACAAGGACAGTGTTTGCTTTGATGTGGGATGATGCTGATCAGGTCCATCACAAGTGGTCATGGGCTGGCAGCACCCACGTTTGTGTCTAGGTCTCCAAATTCAGAGCAGCTGAAGGGGAAGGTGCAGGGGAGGAGACCCAGGCAGATGCAGGTGCCATTCCCCCATTTCTGTTCAGCTTCTGTATCACGGGTTGATTGTGGGCTTACACTGAGGGGGTGGCAAAACCCCCTGTGTTTCAGGCCAGCTTTCTAAAACATGGAGAAAGCTCTGGAGCTGAGGACACAAGTGGTAGGAAGGACTCAGGTATCAACTGGTTTGATGGGCAAACTGAGTGTGGCCGTGGCGGAATGGAAGGGGAAGCTGCACCTTCCCTCCCTCTCTCCAGCTCCTGCTGAAGCTGCTGAGGTGCTCAACAGGAGGACAAGGGGTGATTTGCAATGGGAAATTCTCTCTGGTTTTAAGGAGAAAGCCCCCAGACTCCAACATTTCCTGGTGGGAACAGTGCAGCCCTGACACAGCACCCAGAGAGGCTGCGGAGTCTCCGCCCTTGGGATTTGGAGAAGCCTGGTCTAGGTTTGAAGCGATCCTTGCTTGGGGCAGGAGGTTGGCTCAAGGATCTCCAGAAGTCCCTGCCAGCACAGGTCTCCTGCTGCAGCCACCCCTGCAGGGCTGGGGTTCAAGGTGGGCTCCACAGCAGCCCCAGAGCTGCTCCACAAACCACTGGGGTGGGCATGGTGGGGTGTAAGTCAGGAGGAAGGGGGAGAAAGGCAGTGCTGTAAAACCCTATGTGGGGATTGCAGAAGAGGAAACAAAACATCTGAAAGTGAATTTCTTCTCCAAGAAGTAAGAGCCTTGCTTCTTCCCTTTCAATAACTTTCACTTTAGTTTAAACCAACAAATGTCCATTTGTCAAAGTGTTAATATTCACCCAATGTCCAGAGGACATACCTTGAAAGTTATTTATAACAAGACTTTTTTTTTTTTTTTCTTTTTTTTTTCCCCAAGGAAACAGTGTTCTCATTCCATATTTCTTCTGTGCTACAGAATTACCAATCAACTGTTTTGGAGTAATTTTAAATACAATTATAAGGAATGTGATTAGGACAAATGCAAAAGAAGTTAAACATAATCAATTCCTCAGTGCTGCCTTGTGGTTTACATTTTAGTATCGTTTAAGGGGATTTGCGCCAACCTTTTGTAGTAGATTAAGGGCAGATATTTTGTTTGTTACAATCAAACCTATGATTTTGGTTTTATAAATTTTTAAAATATTAATTATAGTTTGAAAAGTACATGGAGGTGAATACATTAACTAGTTTCCTGCTTAGATAGCAACTATTTGGTGTTTGGCATTAGATTAGCAAGGAGCAGGTTGGGAATTTTAATCCACCTTGTTAAGTTATTAAATTTTCTTTATTTACATATAGATCTCACTTTCATTAACATTGTAACAGGTGGTCATTAACAATTTATCATTTGCTAGGCAGAAACAAAAAGAGATTTTGCTATCAAGTTTTCTCTACTGAGTGTCTCAATTATACTGTATAGCAAGGCTAAAACAATTACAAATACTGCTTTACAACAACACTCAAAACTTGGGCCCATGTGGAAAAATCAGTAATCTTTGAAAATTTCACAGTTTGTACTTTCACTCTGTGTAATTGCATAAATAAAGCTTCTTTTAATTTCAAAAAGGGGGATGTTTTTACTCTAAAATATCTGCTACATTAAAAATATTTGGGGTGAAGAAAATATGGACCCCTTATACCATCCTACTTATTTGCAACTTAGGTGAAGACTAATAGAATTTTAATATGATCTGTAATCACACTAAAAACTGTAGTTCAAAATTCCTGAGCATCACTTCAGAGCTATTGAATAGCCCTGGATCTAATTAGCATAATCATTTGCAGAGCCCTTGGAGTCCTATTTTCACAACCTTTTTATATTCTGAAAACAGGGGGTTTATAGTTTCTTTTCGTTTTTTTGGCATAGCAGAAGGACGTGGCACAATTTCCTTCTCCTTCCCGCCTTCCCTGCTCCCTCCTCCTCCCCCCCTGCTCCCCGCAGGCTGCTCGTGCAGGGCCCACAGAGCCAACCCTGGCCTCACTGCACCACCCCAAAGCCTTGGAGACAGCCGGAAGCTTTTCTCTTTCTCCTAAAAACAACGTGCTTGATAAGCCTGTCTCTCTTTTTAGCATCGCCTGTTGGTTTTGGAAGAGCCGCAGCCTCCAGCGGCGCTTTCGGCGCAGCCGCCTCTCCCCCATCCCCGCATCTCCAGGAACTGCTCTTCTCTTGGCAGCCAAGGGCTCGCTCTCACAAGGTGGTTTGTTCTGGCAAGGCATCTAAATAGCTGTGGTCCTGGCACCACTCTCTGTTTTTGCAGGATAGAGTCCTCATTTGAGCCTCTTGTCGTTTGCAAGGTTTCCAGCAATGCCGGGGCGTTTGTGATGATCCACAACGCGTGGGAGATTGAGAAGCATTCCTCCTGCTACACCCAGGAATTCAACCCCCACTTTAGGATGACTTTTCCTAGTGTTATTTGAATTGTCATCTGGGTTTGGTGCATAACTCAGGCTGCGAGGATCATGTTTTATTCCGCATAAAATGGCTTTGATGCTCCTAGAGCACATAGAGTGCTCCAGGATGGCTCTTGGATTGACTGATGCTGCCTCTGTGTGTGGTATAACATAACCTTCGTGTTACACTTGATCTTTTCTTGATCTGTTTAGGGAAGAAAGGATTATTGAGACATTACAGCTCTTCAGCAGGTCTAGCTACTAGATCTTCACTGTCCATTCCATCCTTTTTGCTCTCCTAACTTGTGTTTAGGTGAAATGTTTAAAAACAACCATCACAGTTCACCTCAGGTTGACAAATCAGCACCCTAAATCCCTACACAGGCATTTCTGTTTAATTTCAAATAGTTTACACCAGAACTGGGGGGTCTCAGCTGCCCCAGTTTTCACACCAAGGCTCCTCTATCAGCCTTATCTACAAGAACAAGAGACACAAAGGACAGCACCCCTGGAAAATCCAGTGCCACCAGGATGGTAGGACAGCTCTCATGTCCAGTTACAAATATGATCAAATTCTTTGGCTTCTCCTTCAAAACACATTTTATGTGTGTCTGGTGATCTTGGGTTTAATGCTCATTTTGCCCCTGGCAGTTTGTCTTTGCAGCTCACTGGAGCTCAGTGACTGGTTTTCAGTGTATTTCTGGACTGTCAGTTTGTTCCAAGCTGCAAAGTGATTCTCCTTCTGTAATTTGAGGACTTTTATGAATTGAACATCAAAGAAGTCTGTGAGTCCCGCTCTGTCTCTCAAGACTGATTCTTGCAATTAGAGTTTCCCTAAATCCTTTTAAATTTATCATTGCTTTCACAAATCCAAGCCACAGAGTGCTGGATTCCTGAGCTGTTTTATTTCCTCGCTCTGCATGTCATGGCTGGGTGTCAAGGGTTGGCACAGTCATTTCTGGCTTTAGTGGGAGCTGGTTGTTTGCTTCCACATCTGGACTAACACGTGAGCGGTTAGAGGAGCCAGGTGTGAGAGTTTAGTCTGGGGTAGGTATATCCTGAAGGACATTTACTTTGAAAGACCCAAACCTGCATCCTCATTCTGCTTGTCTTCAGGGTGCTTATGGACTTGGTCCAGCAAATCTTCCTGCCTCGTGCTTGACAGAGGCCCCACAAATGTGGAGAAAGGCCAAATTCTGGTCGGTTTTTCCTGATCCTGAGTGAGGCTGTGTGTAGGTGGGTGCCAGCCCTGATCTGTGCAGGCATCCCAGAGGAGCCCCAGCTGGCATTGCTGTGTGGATGTCACCTGTGCTCTGGCTTGAGGAAACAATCCTGCTGGGTTGGTTGGGAGTGGTTAATGCCACGCTGCAGGTTTAGCCCTACCTGTGCTTCCTCCACCCCTTCCTCACCCTCACCTGCAGCACCAGCATCCCTTACTCATGCTCGGACCCCATGCCATGGGAAAGTAAATCTGTAAGAGCATTTTATTTTAGCAGACATGGAAAATTAATGCCTAGAGATTACTGTAAAAAAGGACACAGGCAGAACGCCTCCCTGCTTCTGCCACTGTTCTCTGCCTACATCCATTTTGTAGAAGCTTTTGAATTGCTTCCTTCTGACTAAAATCTTTCCTCAGCAAAGATGTCCTTGATTGTGCTATTTTAAAAAGTCATTTTCCCCACCCTTAAAAGTTTTTATCTGCAGTGTTTTATATTTTCTTATTGACTTAAATAGCCTGGTCTCTCTCTGTCTCTCAAAGTAGAATAGACAGAGCCTCTATTTATCCTGTTGGTACTTTAAACTGCAATAAGATAAATGGGCACAATTATAGATGTGTACCAGAAAAGGAACATGTGTTCTAGCATATGTGATACTAACCTAAGCAGACATCTAAATGTACTTCTCAGATAACAAACATTACACACACACATATTTATTAAACTCAGCAACAGCCTTTGCCATCCTTTTCAGCTACTTTTAAACAGCTGGTGAACTGTCAAAACCACATTAAATATTTTAATGAACAAGTTAAATATTTTTAGTTGTTTCTCTGATGGTAGTAAAAATTCAGGATGGAGTAATCTAACTGCTTTTGTGAAATGCTCGAGGAAAAGCAGAGGAGGATTTTATTTGGCTGTAAGTTGCCAGCCAACTTTCCTTCTAAAGGATGAAGCTGAGCTCTGCACCTGAGACCCAGCGAGCCACGCCAGGCACGGCTGCCTCTGAACTCCTGGGATTTGTGGAGGGGAAAACCCCTCGGACTCCCTCCCGTGGGATTTAGCCGGGTTAACGCAGCGGATTAGATCATGGAAAGCTGGTAAATGTTTATTTACGGTGCCTGGCTGTTTATGGGGCTGTTCTGCTCCGCTCCTGAGTTCCCACTCCATAGACCTGGTCCCGAAAGCCTGGGGAGCATCACGAGTGTGACTTGGGCTGTGCAGACACGTGTGGCAGAGGGGCCTTGCAGGGCTTCAAGGCAGGCTGGATGCTCCAAGCAGTGACGATTTATATCACTAAAAGTCAGAAAGGATTTGCAAAGCATCCGTTCTATTGCTATTTAAGTGCAACAGAGAAAATCCACAGTGAAAAGGCACAGGCCAAGAGCCTTTTTATGTTTAATATACATAAAAAAGTTGAGTATTATAACATGTGAGCAGGAGATAATGACAGGTGAATAAAAAGAAAGACAGCGACGTATCCAGCAAAGTGTCAGATTGATAAATAAATGAACAAAGACAGGAGAATAAAAGGCTGTTATGAAATATATCAAACCTGATGTGATATGGATCGTGTTGCGGGAAGTTCAGTCTTCCTTTGCCGAGACAGGAGTCAAGGACAAACAGTTTGTCTGCGATTACGAGCTGTCCTGGCTGGGGAAATAAATGCACCTGGAAGATGGCTCTGTCCTTCCCCCTGCCTGGCTGCCAGCACGGGGCTGCCCGGGAAGTTAATTCAGCACAGTTTATTATGGGTGGTGTCTCCCATGCAGAATTATTACAAACTACTTCTGAGTGGATTATGGGCTCTCATGCAAAACTAAGAAATAAAGAAAGCACAGTGCAGGCTGCACCCTCACGCCTGTGGAGGGTGGAAGCCGAGCGAGAGGATCGTGTTTTGCTATGAGGAAAGAGTGAATGATGAAGCAGAACGTGGAGGATTTGGGGAGGAGCCTGTGGCCTCTTGCTGGAGAGAGCAGGAGAAACCAGCCATGGAGATGTGATGGATCTTGAAAATGAATCTCAGCACCACGGAGGAGCTCATCAGAGTGTGGCGGATGCCCAGGAGCTGTGGTCCCTGCCAGGCAGCACAGGGCCAGCAGGGTGGGAGAGGGGCTGTGCTGTGTTCCCTGGGCAGCAGTGACCCTCGGGGAGAGCTGCTGGCTCGGGGGGTGGGGAGGGGAGCCTTTGGCAGGTGAAACTCTCCTGCTGGAGACCGAGGAAACAGAGGTGTCTCTTTGGAGAGAGCAGAATCCAGTCCTGACCTTCCTGCCACAGGGAGAGGGATGTCAGGAGGGGAGCAGGCACAAGGGGCCAGAGGGGCAACAGCAGGGAAAAATCCCCTGGGCACGTGCAGTGCAGTGATACTGGGGTAAATGAGGGTCACCTGCAGAAACAGGAATGAAGGATATGGAGAGGGACAGTGAAACAGTCTTGGAGGCTGTGGGCTGTGTTTGCAGCTGAATTTGGGCAGCATTCCCAGTGGGGATGTCTGTGAGCAAAGCTTTTCCCCAAGGCACACAGGGAGAATGGCTGAACAAACAGGAAAAAACCATTCGTGCTACAGTGCTGTTTGATGCCGAGATGAATTTTCCCCCAAAATTGAGAATAATGAGTTTATAGGATATTGTCTGGGCGGGACTTGGTGCAAGACTTTTGAAGAAACACTCACAGGACACTAGCAGCCTTCTCGGCAGTGATGGAAACATATCAGAAACAGAAAACAGCAGAAAAACTCAGAAAGGCTGTGAGGTTAAAAGTCTTGGCAGGAGATGTGGGCAAAGAAGTTTTAAATTTTCCAAACCTGTTTTTTGAGGAGAATTTTCTTGTGTTGAACCAGACCTGAGATATCCCAGCTCGTACATCTTATAACTGAACTGAGATAATAATTTTAGTATTTTATCATTTGGCATTACTGAAAACCTTGTCCTATATTTTTTGTACTTTTTGTCTTTTTCTCTTCTTTTTTTTTTTTTTTATTAAAAAAAAAAAAAAATTTTTAAAAGCAAGACTTCCAGCAAATACTGTCAGAATTACCCACACAGGTTTCATCTGCCAAGTGATTCTCACAACAGGATCCCTGCTCATCACTCACAGTCCCAGGCCTGAGGAGGAGGTTTTGTTAAGAGACTCAGTAGAAAAATGTTTCTTTGTTTGTGTCAGCTCTACTTGGCAGCAATCACTGGGCAGGCAGCCTCCTCTATTAGGGTTGCTTTCTGTGTCAAACACCTCATCATTAGAAAGTGAGGCTTGAATGTTATTCTTTAAGCCTTAGATCAACTCTGGAGGCTGAAATGTAATGGAAAAACCTGATGCTGGAAATTCTTGAGTCATTATCACAATTTATACTTAAAAGAGTTCCAGTTTTATAGCAAAAAGAAAAAAAAATCAATTCATTTTAATAATTGCAAAGATTATTAAAAGGGTTTGAATATTATTTATTGCAATTTTGTACCAGTTCTAATTCACTCATTAATTCCATTCATCTTGAAACTAATTTTAAACTTTCAAAATTTACCGTAGCATTTTGAAAAGTTAAAGCAACTTTCAAGATGAATAGAATTAATGTTTTCTTTCTCTCCTTACACACTGTTTTCACCTTCAAATACAAACCATGACCATACCATGCTAATAGCTGCAAATGTATTCTCTGTTTAAGGTTTCAAAACCATTACTTGACAGCTGACGTGGAACATAATTTCAGTCTCATTTTCAGTGAGAGACAGTGAGCTCCTCGAGGAGCTGCAGCCTCCAACGCTTGCTCCAAAACATTTCCACAGCTGAGGATGTGGAGTCAAGCCTTTTCCCCTCTGCTTCCTCCTGTATATTTTCTGTTTGCTCTGTGTTCCCTCTGACCAAAGACCATTACAGGCCTGACATATCTTTGGAGATAATTTATTCCATAAATTTGGAGCATTCGCTGTGAGGGGAACATTTGGTTCCTAAGAAAACAAAGTGTTACTTTCCTGATGGCTGCAGGAGAATGTCTGGGTTTGATCCACCTGTGAGGACTGATTATTTTTCAAACTTCATACCAACACACAGGAGGTGGATGCTTCCTGGATCTCAGGGCATAGCTCTGCCAGAACTGGCCTTCATTTCCTAAATTCTTCAGGTTAAAAAATTTTTCTCTTCCTCGCTATATTTCTACAGGACCTGAAGGAGCAGGTTCTTTCTTTCAGTGAATGATCCCAAATTCCTTTCTGAAACGGGGAAAACCTCAGCAGAAGCGGCTGGAATCTCTGTGAACAGAGTGTTTTCAGTTTTGCATCATTGGGCAGGCTGCTGGGGTGGTGCTGTGGTGAAGGTGAATTCCTTCTCACACCAAAGGCTTGCTGTTCTTTGTGGAGTGATTGCCTTCATCTGAACACGTTAAAGGTCCTACACATGAACCCAGTTTTCTGATGAACCCCACACTGCCTTTCTTCTGGCAGTGAGATTATTTGCAATAAGAGTTTCTGGAGCTTTGGGTGCTTTATTTTTGCCTTCTGAAATGATGGTGTGTCTGCAGCAAAAAGGCAGCAAAGGGCTTATTTCTGAGCAGCTTCAGGTGTGTACACGAGTGGTCTGAGATATATCAGTTATTTGGAAAGGTCTGTTGCTGACACATAACTGCGAAACTGTTCTCATCTTGGATTTTGTAAGGTCATCACTGTGCTCAAGCCTGCCTCTCATGCTTTGCTACAGCTACAGAGTGAAAAGGGACATATATTGTAAACACAGAACTGAAGAGAGGTCCTTTCTGGGTACATTTATAATGTGAATCCAATAGAGGTGGGTTTGTGGGGTTTTTTTGGGTGTGTTCTTTTTCCTTTTTGAGGCTGAGTTTGGATCTTTACACAAACCTTCCAGTTTTCCCAGATATTGCCAGGGAATTTCCCCTAGGATGGTTTAGGCCAGTTGGAAATGCCACAGAGATCCTCTTGCCATCCACAAACCACAAAGGTGAAGCTAGATTTGGGGCAGCTTTCTCTCACACCCCAGGGAACGCCCCTGCTCTTGGTGGGAAGCCAGGAAGAAAACCTCAGAGAAGCAGTGGACAAGAGTGCAATTACAGGATCCAGAGCAAACATGGATGGGGCTCCCCAACACCCAGCCCCTTCAGAAATTGGGAACACAGTACCCACAACTGGAAAGCAAGGTGAGCCAGACCTCCTGGACAAGGCTCTGCCCAGGTGAACAAAGAGCTCTCCTGAAGGTCTGGCAGGTCCCCTGGGCTCTTTTCAGTGTGTACTGGCCACTTCTGCCCTGGCTGTAATGTGGGATTTTTGCAAGTTTAAACCTCTTCCTGAAGGAAATGGGGACAAACCCTCTTTCTCCTTGTGGTGCTGGGCTGTTGGAGTGCTCAAAATGCACTGTGGCAGAGCATAACTCTTTTTTATGCTTGTGGTCACTTGCCTTGGTTTTATATGTGGCAAGTCTGGCAGTGTGGGATATAGAGCAGGGGCCCCAGTGTTGTCAGGGAACGTGTCTGAGTGAAGCATTTTATGGCTTGGCTTGAGCTATTTCCTAGCTGGAATATTTCCACCAGCTTCCTTTGGCCATGCCTGAGGCTCCAGTTTGTGGGTTTTGTATTTTCCTTCCCCTGAAGACCACGGTTTTCTCTTGGAGGAGGGAGGCAGCGCAGGGAAGGATGCTGCTTTTGTGCTTCCTGCACTTTTGAGATGAAAGTTCCTGCTGCTCCTCTCTGCTCCACGTAGAGATCTTTTCCAGAAGGATGGTGCAGATTGCCTTTAGCACCAAGCTCAAGTGGATCCTGCTTGGCAGCTGCCACAAAATTTATTCCCAGGAAAGAAAATGGAGGTGTAATGCAAGTGAGCACACCTGAGCTAGCTGAGTCTCCCTGGCACAGGGACCCAGGCTGGGAAGATGTGGCAGGAGAGCTCAGCAGGATGGATGCACCAGGTCAGTATCCCAGCTCCCCTGTGGATTTCCCCTGCAAGGGTAGCCCAGGATCACGATCAGGAGTTCAGGTGGAGAATGCACCCTCTGCATCTCAGATGAGTCTCAGCCCCACGTCTGAAAAAGCTGCAACCCCTCTAAGGGGATAAAGATCTCGTCCCTGTGCCAAACAAAACTGTTGTAGCTGGTGGCTACGCCAACCTGTCTGGGTTTCCCCTGCCCAGGTGCCTCGCACAGCACTGCAGCAGGCACGGGGGCCAGCACCTGTGAGGAGGATGGATGTCACCTCTCCTGAATTTTGTAAGTCTAAATCTTGGTGTCGTGCTCAAAGATCTGCTTCCAGCTGAAAAGTTTGTGTTGCAAAGCAGATCTGCAGTGGTGTTTGCAGTGGGGGTCCAGGAGCAGCAGAAGCAAAGATGCTGCAATGGGCAGCATCTGAGCAGATGAGCAATGGGTCTCCAGCTTTATGCTTGATTGGGAAGTTTGAGGGGGAAAAAAAAACCAAAACAAACCATGAAAGGGATTGTTATGCTGTTCTTTGAGCCAAAAATGTGAGCAGCAATTCAGACACGAGGAAAGCTGTCATTGTCCATGGCAGCTTAAGGAAACTGGCCAGAGAAAGAAAGCGCTGTCTGCTAAGGTAACACAGGGAAAGCCTTAGAGTGACTCTCGGGCACCTGCCAGGTCAAAAAAAAAGCCACCAGCTGCCTTCCAGAGGCTTTGGATGGAGTCCAGAGTTAGAGCAGTGCCTGATCCCTAAGCTGCTGGGTGGTTGAGGAGGGCTTTGTGATTTAGGATGGCCTTTGCAGTTTAAAGTGTTGGCATTGTGTTGTAAATACAGTTTAGCTGGATGATGCCTTTCCTATTTCAGTTTCTGTTTTCAATTATAAACATTGACTGGCTCGATACCATCATTACTAAACTGAAGCCTTTAACATTCAAGGCAAAAAAGTTTCAAAAAGTGAATGAATTATCTGTCACTCATACTGACTGAGTGTCAAACTCAGCAGTGCAAAGGCAAAAGGCAGAATAACCTGAACCTCTGGATCTGTATCTCCAAATACACAATAACAGAAACTGCCTAATTCCCTTTAAGGAATAGCCATAAAAAGTAAGACTTTAGTTGAGGTGTTAGGGCATGAGTTGGACTTGATGATCTTGAAGGTCTCTTCTAACTCAGTCATTCTGTGAATTCTGTGAGTTTTTGATGAGAAGTCAGTGGGAATTACTTGGATTGTACTACAGGAAAATGGGATTGAGAAGGCAAAAATGTGAGGTTTTGGAGAGAGAGCTGGTAGATAAACTCATATTGGATTTTTGCTTCTTTCTGTTTAAGAAATGTAGCCCTTACCATGCCACTGGTTTTTAAGCAAAGCTCTCCATTGATTTCAGAGGGGTATCCTGCCCAAAAATCAATGGCAGGAGATGCCCCCATGTATTTACCTACTCTAATTTGGTTATTGACTTTTAATAACTCTACAGATACTAACCAGGCAAAATGCCAGGACAATGTTGCTGCAAATTTAATTCAGGAATTCCCTCGGAAATCTTGTGTGGCGGTGCCTAAATACCTCATTTTTCAGTAACCACCCCCCAAAATGCAAATTGTTCTGCTCACCAGGTGAACATGTGCCTTTTTTTCTTTTTTTCCCTGAGTGATCACCTATCCATCAGAAAATTGGGAGTGGGAGGGGTGCAGGGCAGGCTGATTCTGCAAAGCTGCCTGCTAAAGCCCTGATTACTGTTATCAAGCAAAGAAGCAGTCCAGTTTAAGCTGCTAGGGCTTCTGACGAGCAACAGGTTATAATGAAGGAAGGCAGAGGAACGCGTGAATGAGCGACTACAGACGCTGGTAAAGAGAGGATTACACTGGAGGTACGTTCCAGGGAAGAGACTGCACATTTCAGGGCAAGGCAGCAAATGGGCTTAAAAATAATCTGAATTTTTTCTTTCCTTCCCAATCCAACAAAGATAGAGAGCGTAAGATGCTTGTGGAGGGCAGGTCAGCACATCAAACAGGCTCTGCTGGAGCTGCTGGGAGCACTGAGGGAAGGATCCTGCCTGCCTGGGGTGAGTCAATGAGGTTAAAATGTGTGCTCTTACCGAGCTGGTCCTGGTGGTGTGGGGGTGTTTGGCTGTGAATCTGCACAGCATCTCCCCCAGGAGATCACTGTCATCTCCCCCTTGGCCTTGCTATATTTTCTGGTGGCAGTGGATGCTATCTCAGCACTGCTCTGGTTGTTTTGGGTCCCTAAACAAGCCAAAGGAGGATGGTTTGGATACCCTTCTCATTTTTAGGGTTTGCTGGAATTTGAGGAAAAGCTAAAGCTGAGATTTGTAGCACGGTGGCTGCTTGGTATCAGCTGCCTGTGGAGGGGTCTTTCCCCGGGATAAATGCACAGCCCCTTCCCCTGTGGCAGTTGAATAACCCACATTGTGTCTACTGTAAGGCAAAATTGGGTGCATGAGGGTGGAATGGGATTGCCACAGTTGCGATCCAAAGCCATTTTCAGCTGGAGATGTCTGTTCTAACAGCTACGATCCAGGAATCACTTAGGTCTATGGCAAAGCGAAACGCTTCAAAATGGTTCAAAATCCAGGAGAAAAGCTTATTTTTGCTCTTCTTACACCATGAGGGTGATTGTAGCCATGTCAAGATACACCCTTTACTAGCCAGAGATAAGGCAGTGCCCTTTGCTGTCTGAAGATTGTGCAGGGCTTGTGTTCTTGTCACACGGAGGAGGGATGCAGCTTTCCTCTTTCCACCGAGCTTTTGAGCAGGCACTGATACATTTATAAATGGCATGTGATAAGCTCTAAAAATGCCACTTTGAAATTGAACCCAGAGAAGTGTGAACCATCTCAAACAAAAGTGATTCGCCTTGGTCACTTGACAAGTGCAGAAGGAATTTCTGGCGACAGGAAGAAAACCGAGGCAGGGCCAACCCGCCAGGCTCCCCCAAAGCTCCGGTGGAGGAGCCCTCCTGGCCCCCACTGTCTCTGCAGAGCCCTTGCTCCTGCCTTGGCTGTTTCCCTCGCTGATGGGAAGCATGGCTCTGAGCAGGAAGAGCTCAGGATGCAGCAGCACTGTCCAGGGCAAGGCACAAATCTGTGCTCGGCTGTGCCAGGTATCGATCCCCACACTGGGCATCCCTGCACCCCACAATGCTCACCCACCACAGGGCTACAGGTGAGGAGTGCCCTGCACGCAGACTGGCAGAGACACATGGATCGCAGCTTCCCTGTGAACTGGACAAAGTTCCAGCTCTGCTGCAGCTCTGGGCAGAGCTGGTGTTGAGCACGGGCTGTGGCAGCCCGGAGAAGCAGGGTTATAATGCACTCTGTGCACGGTGTCACCCTACTGGAAAGAGGCTCATCAGAACATGGCATGTCAGTTGTCACTTCACTGGGAACAGGTGAAACCCTATTATCAGTACACTGTCTACAGACTTCTGCTGCATCAGAAAACAGCTCGTGTCGGTGCTGTGTGTACAAAGATGTCACTGGTTTCTGCTGAACTGCACACAGGCTGTTCCTGCAGCTGCCTGATGAGTACAAAACATGGGAGCAGCAGGTGAGGGAGCAGCCTGGGGCGAAGCTGGGGCTCTGCTGGGAGCATCTGATGTGTGTGGGGGGACAGGCAGTAAAGGGTGGAAAGGAACGGGACAATTTCCTAAAGACCAGGAGGATTTGGTTACCTCTTTTGTGCCAGATCTGGCAGCTAAACCTGGACAAACTATATCTATGAAGGTGGCCAGAGACATCCCAATGTGCTGCTGTGTGGGGTAGTGGTGATGGAAGCAGGGCTTGACCCGTGCCATGCAAGGGGAAACACAGTCTGAGGTCCGAGGCTGGCTGGACCATTGCTCCTGCCCACTCCACCAGTCTGGTGCTGGTACCAAATCCTCACTTCAGGAGTAGCAGACTGGAGCCTGAGGACGGCATCACTTCTTGCAGTTTAGTCCTCCTGAATTCTGCACACCCCCGTCCCTCTGCAGGTGTCCCCCTTCCCGTCTCCTCCGCTTCTCCCCCAGCACCACTCGGCTAATTTCTCGAGTGGGATACACTAATCCCATATTTCTCTGATAGTTACTTTCTCCGAAGCTGTCTTGGAAGCCCAGGTGCCAGTTCCCCCCCGCTTCTTCCCCCGATCAGGGAAAAGAGATGGCGAACGCCTTTCTCTTGATTGTGTCGATGGGAGATGATTTTCAAGGTGAAATTTCTAGTTCAGTTGAGTCACTTTCATTCAAGGCGATGAGCAAAATGTCACCCCCACACTGAACCACACTCAATGCGCTGTTCTCCTATTGCATTTAAATTTACTCCACTTTTCCTTTCTGACACCTGTTTAAATCAATATCTTCCTCTCCAGGTCGTGGGCAGAATGTGCCTGGTCTCTCCGCACAGCGCTTCTCAAATCCACTAAAATCAACACAATAATTGAAATATTTTCAAGCTGATTACACCGCTGCCTGAGGCTAGGCTGGTTGCTAAGGGTAAGCTCCCTGGTTGCTAGGGGGAGTAAATCATCTTGCATTATTTGATTTTTGTTATAGATATGAAACCGCTACTCCCTCGATTAAATGTCTCTCAGTCTAACACCTATGGGACCTGGGGAAAGAGAAAAGAAAAGCAGCAACCTTGACCCTGTCAAATAAATATCTCTAACTTTTCCTGTCCTCCGGCTTCCAAACCAAACCTGTCTACCGATTTTTTTTTTTTTTT
>VWZN01018872.1:159431-181557 GCA_013396955.1 Regulus satrapa | reverse complement strand
TTTTTTTTTTTTAACCTGACTTTAAATAACAAAGCTGTGGGGACAAGCAGATGAAGAGAGGAAGAACTGTCTGTTCCATTAGAGGATCTCTCAGCTTGGCTAAACACTCTCTATTTACTCCAAACACAGCATGATGGGGAGATACAAGGATCTAATAGCCTTGAAGATGTAGAATTGCACCAATTACAGTTCCTATTCAACCCACAGCTCACAAGACATCAGCTGAAATCACAGGGCCAAATCCTCCTCCTAGGTCTGCAGAGTGCAGATCTGGAGCATCTCTGTGGCAGAGAAGGATTTCTCAGGTTTTTGGGTTTTTTTTTTTTTTGGGTTTTTTTTTTTTTTGGGTTTTTTTTTTTTTTTTTTTTTGTGGTGGCACAGGAGCTGAATCTTGTTGGACTGCTGAGGCAAGGTGTCCAGGAGCCTGAGTGTGCGCTGGGCACTTTGCTGGTGGAGCAGGAGCTCCTGATGCATTATTAATAGGAAAGCAGCATGTGGGCATGCCCTGTGCCTTGGACATTTCAAAGGGCCTCAGCTCCTCCTGTGGGTTTCGTTATTCTCTTAGTACAACCACTTCCTGGGCGAGGCTATTATCCCTGTAGGCTCCACTCCAGAACTGCTCAGAAATTAAGGTGACCCAGTAAATCTGTTACAAGCCACGGCAGGGCCAGAGGTACAAGAGCCTCTTCTGCCAATCCAGAACATTTCCATTTGTTCTGGAAACGACCAGCAGCCCAGGGTGTTTCTGAGGCACAGGGTTACAGAGGGGAGCTGACCTGGCATAAAATCTTCTTCCATCCCTCAAACCTCCTCTTAATCCTCATAACTGCACTTGGCCTTCCCAGCACTGCCCAAAATCCTCCTTCTTAGGTGAGAAAACGGAGGTACCAAAATTGGAGTGCTGCAATTTGCCTCAGGTTGTGCAACCAGGACCACCCAGAAACCTTTTCCCCCCTCAGCTGCCGCAGCACAGCCTGGAGAGGACAGGCTGCAGAGCCCCTGCCCGTGGCAGCAGGCCATGTCCTTCCCTTCCTGAACCTATTTCTCAAAGGGCACCTGTAACCCACAGTGGACAGGAAAAGCAGCAATATAAATACTGGAAACTCTTTAGTTACAACTATATGCAGCAGCAATATCTCCTCTGCCATGTCCCCTGATCCCTCAGCTGGAAACGAGGACGCAAATGCCATGAAGTAAGTGATGTCAAGAGCTTCAAAAGCTGTTGATGAAATAGGTGCAAAGAGAGGTACTCGCTGCAAACCCTGGCAGAGGAGAGGCTGGAGGTGAGCAGCATCCTTAGCACAAATGAGCCAGGCCAGGCTCAGCCCAGCCCAGCCTGTGCCCAGCAGCACGCTCCACTCTGCTGCTCCCTCTGAGCTGTGCCAGCCACAGTGGTGCTTTTGGGGGTCATTGGTCAACACGTCGGGAAACATGCAGGGCACAGAGAAGTGGGGTTATTGGGAAAGCCTTGTGAGCCTGGAGGACACACCTCTTCCAGCCTGGCTGTCTGTTCTGTCCTTGTTTCCCAAAGTTTGCAGGCAGGATCCCTCTGTGGGGCACCTGCACCTGTGCCGCACATTTAGTAGGGAATGCCTGCAGCATTAAGAGCACCACAATCTAAATGATTAATTGTTTAATATATTGCAAGCTGGTTACCCCCCCTGGATGTGCCATGTAACAAATGGAGTCGGCGGAGATCTCACAGTTGCGAGCTTCTTGTTTGATTTTTAGCCAGGCAGTGCCGGTGGTTTGAGCTCACAACCACAGCCAGTGCTGCCATCACCTCCTCCAGCAGCCGCCTCACCGGCCCTGGGCTTGGTGTGAGGCTGGGAAGTGCTGCTGGAGGATGGGAGCCAACCAGCCCTTCAAATACAGGTGTGGAACAGGGGGCAGAGCAGGCAGTTGCTTAATTCAAGCTGTTACTTGTTTTTCTCAAAGTGTGGAGACTTGAAGGAAAACCCAAAGCATTTAACTGAGGGGAATGCTCCACTCCTGACACGCAACAAACACAGGGGAAGTGATGTGGGGTTTTACTTACGTATCTAACTGACTTAAAATCCATATTAAGTACAATTTCTATTTCAATATTGTACAGGTCACACTTTATGTTAAGGTTCCACTTATAAATAGTTTATAAAGATTAATAGATGTTTTAATCAATAATGAATCAATAGTTTAGTGACAGGAAAGCCCAGTGGTGGGGATTGCCCCAAGCGTTGTGGGAATTTTGTCCTGGTTTGGTGATGTTTGACCCTTGGTCTGGACTGGGACCAGCACTTCTGGCAGTGGTGGGATGCAGCATTTCCCCAGCACTGGTGGTAGGTACCCTGTGGTCATGTAGGGGCTGGGCTGGGCTCTGAGTAATCCACCCTGCAGCCAGGGGAGCTCACTGGGGAAGACAGCCCAAATTCTGACCCCCCAAACTCCCAAGAGGGCTGTGGTACAGGGTCTAGCAACCCTGGGTCTGTGGGGCCAAGTGGTCCTTTCTGGTCACCTGCTGGAATTTCTGGGAGAGATCTGTATTTGTATATGAGGAATATATTTTGTTGAAACATAGTTAAGATTTTTTAAAAGATTCTTCTGAGGAATAGCTCAGTATGTTTTTAATACATCTTTTTATCATACACTTTAAAATTTGTGTCCACATGGGCACTAGAAAGAAAACGAAATTATCTCTTAAAAGAATACAGTCAATTTAAGGAAGAAAAATATTAATGTTATATAAATTGATTGGCCAGAGGTTTCCAAGGCACAGAGGTAGATGCCCATTCACCCGATTATCCGGAGGAGTTGGGTGTCTAATTCCCTGAGTCAAACTCCTTATACAAAGACTCCAGAACAGACCCTGTAATTGAATATTAAGTGACTTTTTCATGAGTTCTTTCTGTACCATGATCATGGTAATTCAACTGGTAATGCTCAAATGACAAAACAAGCACTCGGCAACTTGACCACTCTGGAAACCAAGAGAAGCTGTTTAGCAAGGCCCAGAGCCAAGATTTTGCCTCCAAAATCTCCTGTGCACGTGAATTTTTGAAGAACTTTTCCATTTTTAATGGCCAGAAATATCTGCCTGCTAAACTTTAACTACAACTGTACCCAAAGCCCGTCTGTCTAGCAGCAGGTGGGCTAGTGAGAGTCACAGTCCTGCTGGGATACAGCCAGCTGTTCCCAGGAATGAATCTCAAGTAAATTAACAAACACCACACAAACCTGTCAATTGAATCATTCTTGATTACTGTAAATGTGGGGCTACACGTTAAGGAGCTTCTCCCTCCGTGCAGAGGGAGTTTCTTTATCCCTGAGTGTGTCCAAGATGGTTTCCTCACATCTCTGAGGGTTCTGCAGGCTTCCAAAGGGCTCATCAGTTATTCTGGTAGTAAAAGCTTTTATTGTCCGGGCAGACCTCCCTCTTTTACCATTGGGAGGCTTCTCCTGGGCAACACTGTGGATCAAAATCCAGGACATCCTCTCACACACCAGCCATTTCCCACTTGGCAGGAGTACACTGGGGGGAGAACATCACCTTTGTGGAGATGAGAGAGCTGCAAACACGTTGCATTGAAGGCAGGAGAGCTGCTGGTACCAGAGAGTAGCAGCTTACAGAGGCCTGTACTCATCATACAATAATCAGGGCACTGAGTGAGAAGCAGAAGGTCTTGGCTCAGCATCTGTCTGTCCGATGCTTGGTTTTGTGCTTTGATGGTGTGTTCAAGCCTCCTGTGTGAAATTATGGACCTCCTCTTGAAGGTGGATTTGGGCAACCTGACCCCTGACTGCTGACAAAGCCATGTCAAAATTCAGCTGAGGTTGTCTGCCTGCCCTGCCTGTGGGTGAGTGGTGCTCTGGAGTGAGGGTGTGGGAGAGCTGCAGATGACCAAGCTCCCTGAGCAGCAAGGAAACAGAGGTTTAAGAGCAAATGGAGTGAAAGAGGAGAGTGGAGAAGCACAGAGAGGAGAGGGCCAGAAGCTGCTGATTTGTGCCAATAACAGTGACTTTGAAACAACAGAAGGGAAGACAAAAATGCATTAAAGGAGGGAGAAAATTGACTGTCAGGAGATAACAGGCAGAGTGAAGAGAGGATTTGGTCTAGGAAAATGTAGAGGGAGGACAGCAGGGAGAGAAGGGAATTGCTGTGAGGTGCTTGAGGATAGAGAATGCAAAGGGCACCAAAAAGACTGTTGTAGACCCAGACTGAGAGCAAGGTCTTACTGTCACCTTCTCCTGGTCAAGCAGTGGTCTGGCCAGTAGCCAGTGCTCCCTTTTGAGCTGTAGGAAATTCTTGCCTGCAGCTCCTGGCATGAGCTGGGGGCAGAAGCTTGGGCCTGTGGAGAGAGGTGCTGGATGTCTGTGTGAGACATCACTCTCATCTATCTGACTGCTGGCTGCCCTCAAACTGGAAATGGCCTTAAACTGGTTCATGCCTTAGTTTGATGGTGTTTGCTCCACCCATCCATGTCCCTGTTTGTGCTCGTAGTTGGTGATGGAAGAGAGCAAGGAGCAGTGCAGTATTGCCTTGATCCCATGCAGCAGAGCGCATCTGGATAAAGCAAGGTCCTTCCCGTGGAGGAAACATCCTGCTCCATGCACACAACAGAAGCTTAGGCACAGTGGGAGCCCATAGAGGGTTGAGGGATGCCCCTTGCCTGCCCTCCATGGGAACAGTTTTGCAGGATAGTTGTTGCCATGCATGTCCCACGGTTTGTCACCATGTTGCCATGGTGGCAAAGGGTGAAGGTGGGACATGCTTGTGATATGTGCAAAGCTCTTGGCACCAGACCCCAGAAAGTCTCCAGGCCTGATGCTTTGCTGGGTCTCTGTTGGGAGTTTTGGTGCCGGTGTTGGTGCTGGTTCATTCAGCTTTGGGCAGCTTGGGAATATGAGCTCATCACATCCCTGAATGACAATTAAACCTCAATTTAATTCCATTCAAGTCAGCAGAGACAGAGAGAACAGGGTCTGAACCACACTGATCCCCAGGACTCCCAACCAGAGCAGCCCCACGGAGTTCAGGGAGAGCAGAATCCATCCCAGCCTAGAGGATTTTGCTCCTGAGGATGTGTGAGAGAGGGAGTGTGGCCGTAACCTCGTCAGTGGTAAACCTCTGTCGATGTGGATATTAGTAGTGTGTTTCCCCAGCTGCATCAGTGTGTGTGTTTGTGTATACAGGCTCCATTTATGTCATTTTGCAAGCAGGTAAGTGTTTGTGCCAGCCTCCGTGTGGTTCTGTGAGAAGCGTGCTTACATCTTTGGATAGATTCAATAGCAGCATGCGTGAGTGTTTTATATTTAGACAGGCTCATGGGAAAGGCACACACACAGCAGCATCAGGATGTCCTGGCTGAGGAGGGTTTCTGGAGGCTTCTGGATCGCAACTGGGTCTGCTTCTGCTCATGTGTGTGACATTCCTGATCCTGAGTCCCAGCCTGCTTGAGTGGCTGATAATGGTCTCATACATGGAGGGAAAGGGATTGTGCGTGTGGTTTTGGCACTGGAAGTGAGACATGTGCATATGCTTTTTCATTTTGCTGGGTGCCTTGGGAAGCTGCATTTGCAAGATTTCCAAAGAGCAGATACAGAAGGGCGATGCTCATGGACCCATAGCAGCATCCCTTCGTGTCCTCCAAAATTCAGTACAGCATGGACAATGTGGCCCAAAGCACACAGCTGAGCGTGTATAACTGATCCATACAGCGCCAACACGTGTGTGATGTTTGTGCCGTTCCTGTCTTGTTCCTGCAGCTCGCAGCACGCCCCTGGTGCAGAGTGCTGCCCCGCACATCCCAGCATTACTGATGCCCGGGGCGCTTCCCAGCGCATCCCACTGCAGCTGAGGCACAACCCATGGAGCCAAACAGAACTCCATCTCACCCAGAGGGTATCCACAGCCAGTCTGATGCGCCCCAAGGCCCGCTGGTGGCTGGAGACAGCAGTCTGGTCAGCGTCGTGGTTTCACCTCCTCACCTTGCAGCAGGTGTGCTGCACACGCATTTCCAGGGCGCGTCGGTCTCTGTTTGGAATACCTGCGCTCACCTCGGGGCTTTTTGCACACGGTGGCCCGGCGGGGTTGCAGACGGGCTCTGCTGTCCTCGCTGCGGGTGCTGCTGGTGGGCAGAGCTCTCCGTGCGCACCCTGCACCTGCTGGGGACACACGCCCCGCCGCCCCCTCGCTGGGACACCGCCCTGACTTTTGTCCCGCCGTTTGACATCTGTGACTTTTTAAGGCGACACATCGCCAGCACGGGGCCCTGCTCGGCCCCGCCACCGCGGGCTGCCGTCCAGCAGCATCTGCCAGCCCCGGGCGTGTCACCAGCGCAGCCCCGGCCGCTGGCAGCCCCATCCCGCCGGCTCCCCGCCGCTCCTCCGCGCTGCCGGGCACTGAGCGGGATCAATAAGACACCTCCGACTCCTCTATTTACAAACTAGCTGCCTTCAGCAGCCAGGCTGTTTAAGCACTTCATTCCCATTCAGGAGGGCCATCTGCTGCCTTTTGCTGTAAGTCTCTCTGAAAACCTCAGCCTTGACAAGCTCGAGATATGTCAGCGCAGTTATCAGCGGAAAGCAACATCTGCCGTGCCTGACACCCACTATTGTAGGCCATTTAATCTGTCCCCCTCCTCCCTTTAACTGCAGACAACAGCTCCCTATATTATATTTTCCCACTCAATTAGCACTATCATCCTGCTGAAATAGAGGCCAATTTACCTTTAATGACATCATTGTTAGGAGAGTGGCAGCCCTGGCCGGTGGCTGGCGGGAGGCAGCGCGTCTCCGCGGCTCGGGGCAGCCTATCCGCGCTGCCTTCACCCCGACCGCAGACATTGTTTCCGACAGTTCGCAGAGGCAGTGTGGCGGAAAATTGAGTCCAGANTTTTTTTTTTTTTTTTTTTTTTTTCCGCCGTGCACTGCTCAAGTCAGTTAAATTGATACATTTCCTAACAAAATTGAAGTGCTTTGTGCTGCCAGCGGAAAGCCTGGTGACCCTGCGCGGCCCACCGAGCAGCCAAAACGAGTTGATGGATCCATTAGGCCGCGCAGAATGCCTTCCCCCTCTGCCTCCGCTCCTGAGTGACACTGTAAATCTGAACCAATTTCAGTCCCTAATCATCATTACAAACCCCTCCACTGTTCATTTATTACTCTACAATTCTAATACAGCACACGACTGGGTCAGCGCACGGGGAGCTGGAAGGCTGAGGAGACAGGCTTAAAGAGACCATAATCCTTCCCAGGTTTTATCAGGGAAACAAACCCGATTTGGCCCTCCCTAGTCCCCACATGATGCCCTCTGCCTCTGGTCCAGCAATCAGATGTCGTTTGCCTGTCCCAGCGATGGGAGCACAGGCTCCAGAGCGGGAGAACTGGGCAGCAGAGAGGAAGCACACACGTGAAGGGTGCAGGAACCCAGGGGTGCCACATGAACCCACCAGGGGTAGGGTGATGCTGGAAGGCTGGCACGGCTGCTCTGACCCCTTGACTTTAGGATGGACAGGTGTCCAAAGGGTGCTGCAACCCTGCAGCCATGCAAAATGCCTGTGCAAATAGAGTATTTGGGTAGCTGAGGAGCCAGCACATGCCTGAGAAAGATCATGAGGATGGGGAATGTTGAGAACTGGGGGTTTACTGAGGTTCTCCATCAGTTGGATTAAATAAAAGACACCTTTTTGTCATTGAAAAGCCTCAGTGGATGCAGGGATAGCAATCTCCAGGTGGAGGCTGGTTAGAGAGGTCGGTGGGACCCGGGTGATGCAAGCTCACAGCTGCTTTCCACCTGGCCATTCCTCTCCCAGAGGTGCCATCCCTCTCGTGCCAGCTTGGCAGAACCTCACCCTGGCTGCTGGCTTCCAGCATGAGGAGTGGATGCTGATTGAGTGCTTGACCTGCTAAGCGTGCTTGTGTGCCCAGATTGAACATTTTTCCAACAGGATGCAGAAGAATTTATTTATTTTATTCGATGTGACTGGAGTTTTTTTCCCTGCCTTTTTAGCAATATGCATATCAACATCTCTGTAGGTGCAGAAGCAATCAAAGGATTTAAGCCCATACCCGGTAAATAATCAGATAAATGGCATGATCAGACATGACTTGATGGCAATGGGATTGCTTTGAGTGAGATCAGCAGTGGCTGGGGCACTTGTTGCTGGAGTAGGATGCAGGGACAGGCTGCTCCTGTTTGGGAGATGGGCTGGAAGAGCAGGATAAAAGGGGGTTAGCAGGGTGGAGACACCCAGAGTCCGAAATTTAATCAGAGGCTGAGCAGGAGGGCAAGCAACTAAGAAGCTTGTGGCTAAAATGTCTCTTTTCTTCCCACATGGGCGTTACTTAGCAGGGGGATTTTATAGAGGGTTGTCTTTGTTTGATGAGAGAAGGGAGCAAGAACAGTGATCTTTAAAAGGATTGATGGTCAAACCCCTCTTAGCAATTTGCTCCTTCAATGAAACTCTGGGTAGCAAGTCTGCACCTCATGTAAAAGTCTGGTGCCTTTGCTGGGATGCCAGAACCTGGCTTTGTGACCACGGATCTGCCTGGATGCTCAGGAGGATGTCAGCTCCTGAAAGTGTCAGTTTTTCTGCCGGTGACAACAAAAGTGGGCCTTTTTCTACAGCTCATGTGCCAGACACGTGTTTTGCTTCCTGCTACAGGGTCCCAGGCTGGAGGTCAGCCTTGTCTGGCAGGGAGATGTGACAGCTGCCAAACTGCACCAGGGCCAACCGGCAACCCCTGTCAGCCCCAGCCAGCGTGGCTGCCTCAGCTGCCTCACACTCACAGCACAACTTCCCAAAGTTTTCTTTCTCTGTGGTCCTCATTAACAGAAGTTGTTGTAAAAATGAAATAGCATGAAGAAATATATATTTGACAGAGCAGTCCTGAATCCAAGGGAGGTTGTTTGTGGGTTTTGCAGCAGGGATTTGGCCAGGATGAACAACCCTTTGCTTCAAAAATAGTCTTGGTGACCTCCGTCTCTTGTCTTAAAAAGCCCCAGGGCATGATCACCACTTTTTCCAAGGCAGAGAGGAGACCAGCACCCCAACAATGATGGCACCACTCCCTATGGACATATTTTTTAGGAAGGCCCCTGTTTGGGTCCTTTCAGGTCAATCTGTGGTTGAATTGCCCTGTCCCCATCACCCCACGTCTCATATTTCTGTGGAGCTGAGCCAAGGCTGGGCCTGTGATGCAGCTCCTGAACATCAGAGTGCTGCTTGCCCTTGGTGTCCTCTCTCTGTTTACAGCCTGGCTGTAACCTGCAATCTGCAATCTGCACTGTTGTTATTGCCCATATCTAAGGCAGTCTGGATGAGCTCCTCAAGCAGCATCTTGCAAGGATCAATATCAAATGCTCTGCTGAAATCTGGATACATTACATCTTCCGTAAGACATTTCGTCCACTAATTTTGTAATTTGATCCAAAAAGAAAAAAAAAAAGAAAAAGCTATCTAGTTGGTCTGGCGTGACCTGTTCTTTGTGAAGCGCTGTTGTTTATTGCTCGTGGTTGGGTTATCCTCTAGGCGCTTCCCAACATGCACCAAACAGCCTATTAACGCCTTCTGTGGCACTCTGGGCTTGAGGAAACCCAGCCGAACCTGCTGCTCGCACAACTGGGTTCGAGCAGAGCTCCACAGCAGCTGCTGGGACATATGTTCACTGCGCACACCAAGGGTCTGATTCATCTCTCACACCAGTGCAAGGCAGGAGTTAGTCAGCTCAGCAGCGGGCTCGAGCATCCAGAGGCAGGTTTGGTGCAGCAGATGTTGTGTTGCTGTTGCAGGCAGTATTCCTGAGCTTGCTTTTACCTGCTGTTTCCCACAGTGACCCACGGGATTAGGCATCAGGGTTTCTCTTGGGGCAGCGGGGTGGAAATTGCTGGCTGCATAATCGGTGTTTTATGCCACTCAACTGGATGGTTCAAATCTTTGGGTGACTGATCCAAATTCTAGTGTAAAGGCATTTGGGCTGTGTCCAAATCAGTCCTGGTAGAGTGCCTGCTATGGAACACTTGAGGATAAATACTTTGCAGGAGTGTGTTGGCATTTCTGTCTGCTCTAATCACAAAAATATAGCCCCGGTGTTTCCTACTGCATAGCCTGGTGCTCAGGCCAGACCTCCTTCCTCTTCTGGGGTATTTCCATTCAGTTCCAATGCTTCTCATCTGATGATGGTGCACTGGGCTGTGCTGACATTATCCCAGGGACTCTCTGAATGGAGTCATTGGATTGTGTCTTGGCATTGCCAAGATGAGGGCACCCTCTCCTCCCTCAGTTCAGCGGAGCAAAGATCATGGCCAAGATGCTGATACCCAGGAGGCAGCACAGCCTGTGTGTTGCATTAGCTGTGCTTCCATTGCCTACGGAGCTGTGCTGCTGTGTAAATAATGGAGCTGACACAGCACCTTCTGGGATTATGTTTCCTACAGTTTCATAAGACCTTGCGTTGCTGCGATGGTGCCTCGGCACCACCAGCCTCCCCGTGATCTATAACACTGACAGCTCAGGAGGCTTTTGAGGGATATGGGCATACAAGAGTGAATTTCCCAAGTATTGCATGGGCTTGGGGTTGTATTGCTCCCTGCTGACTCCCCAGGCTCGTGCAGTGCTGCAATACTCTGAAAATTAACTCCTTTATGGCACGGCGCTCAAATTGTGTGGCCCAGGGGAGGACGGGATGGATCCAGCCCAGTGGGACTGGTCGCAGGTCCTGCTGCTGGTACAAGTAGCCATCAGTGGCTGATGGTCCAGCTATAGCACAGCCCTCAAAAACCCGCTATAGCTCACAGTTAAGCCAAGAAAAAGATTAATGGAAGTTGTTGTAATCTCTTCCAGCATCCCAAGAGATGAAAATAATTTGTTTCACTGCTGGAGCATAATCTCGAGAAGGAAAGAATTAGTCTAAGGAGGATCACAGTGAAAGGTCCCTAACAAGTGTGGTTAAGGAAGTTCATCTGACCCAGGATGCTGATGATCCTACTCTAGCTGGGAATGCACTGTGAACCAAACCACTTACTCCTCTTTCCCCCTTGTGACTGGGACTTTGGGTGGATTTCATAGAAATAAAAGGCAAATGAAACCAATCCATGGGAATTAGGAGTCTATAAACCGGAGACACCTCTGAAAAGCTGGGAAACAGATGACTTTTCTGTGCTCTTTCCTTGAGACCTGCACTTTCTCCTTTGGAAGAAAGGTTCACTGAATCCAAGCTGAGCTCGTCCAGGAAAACTGTGAACCCTTCAGAGATCATGAATTTCTGGAAAGCAAAATCTTTTGCATTTATGGACACCAGCACATCCAAGTGTTGCATGACAATGGCAAGCAATGACCAGTGCCTCGCCTTATAAAGCAGGAATGATAATATGACCTTCATTCATTCTTAACAGTGATAATCATGTGTTAGCCCTCAAATGGTCTACAGGTCATCCTTTTTCTCAGTGGAAATCCCAGTCAGCTGCTTTTGGGAGCACTACTTTGGTGTGGGATGTTGCCACACCCCAATCTTGAAGCAGCTGTGGATGGAGCTCTCAGTAGGTGTCAGGAGAAATGCAGTGGGTGATGGAGGGTGCCTGCATGGTGAGCATGGGGATCTCCTTTGGAGCAAGTCTGTGAGTGCAGAGCCCAAGAGGGATCTGCAGAGCGTTTAACTTGACCAAATTAACCCCTGTGGACAGGCAAACACTTGTTTACAGAGCAGAGTAAAGCAGAGATGGAAATTTATGGTGTCACTAAAAGAACTTCTCACCTGGTGTACAGAGAAGAGGAAAGAGACAGCAATATTTCCCACTGAAAGGAGGAAGAAAGGCTCTTAACAAATCAATACCCTTATTTAGTCAATAGACCCACAAAACAACCCCTCCAAGGGATAAACATGGAGAAAATTCACAGCTTGCAAACAGGCAGGCTCTGATGCTGGCCTTTGACAAGGCAGCTGCAGTAAATGCGCCGGTCTCTCTTGGTCGCAGGGAGGTCAGCGAGGGGCAGGTCTGCTGGGAGTGGGCTGGCCAGGGGGGCTGCAGGCTGGAGCTGTGCACTTGGGAGATGTGGAGAAGAGGGGAAGGGTCTTGGGAGCAGCCTGTAGGAGGATGAGCATGATAACTCAGGCTAACATCCTTCCTGGAGCGGCGCATTCAGCCCTGCTGGTTTGGCACTCCTGTGCAGAGCAGAAAGGAGGAGCAGTGTCCAGGCAGGAGTGCCCCAGGTAGGTTGGGAGCATGCCCGGGGCAAAGCCCAGCAGGAAATACATGAATCTGCTCTCAGCAGTGCCTCAGCAACATCTCAGGCAGAAAGGCAGAGGCATCTTAGCTTATAGAGGCATTTACCAGGCTGTGAACCTCCAGCAGACAACAGCTGCAGTCAGAAACTCATGACACAGCCCTGTGATGTGTGAGATGTTAAGAAATTAATTGAAAATGTTTTCCTTCCTTTTTTTCCTTTTATATAATACATATATATATATTCATTTTTGCTTAGCCTGCAGGCTTCAGATCTTCAAGTTTTCTCCATAACCATGAACTAGAAATTTGCTTGGAAGAAATCCAAATTATTCTCTTATTCACAAGATTTCAAGAGCCGAGGCTCTGAGGAAAAAACATCTCTGTCATTACAGCACTCATGGTAGAGTCCCAGGAGCCACCAGACCAGAAGCACAGCTGAGCAGCACCACAGCACAGACTCCCAGAGCCTTGCAGAAAAATCCACCACCCTGCAGCAGAGCAAGCACTGGATACCAGCTGTCCCAAAACAAGCCCAATGAAGGAGTTTGTTTCAGTTTTGCTCCATCAAAAATGAACCTTTGACCCATCTGAGTTAATATTCCATCCATGGAATGGGTCTCACCATGGGACTGCCTCCTGGCTTTAATGCAGTGTCTCTTTTTTTTCTATCAAGGACATGGAAACTGAAACAGAAATATTGGGCCAGACTTTACAAGGCAGAATTTTGGATGGAAAACTAGAGAAATTCAGAAAGCTAAGGCTATCCAGAGTGGTATCCAAGGCCTCCATGACTTGATGGAGAACAGGATTACTTCTTTCTGGGTCTATGATTTTCTCCCAACACAGTTGCAGACTGTTATGTGAGTTAAAAGAGAGACATCCTCAATCAAGGCTCACCAAAATTGCTCCAGTGAACTGTGAGATGCTCAGATTTATTCCAGCCAAGTCCTGGCCCAAAGTATATGTTCCATGTTATATTTCTTTTTTTTTTTTTTTTCCTTTTCTCTTTCCTCTGCTGCTGTTCACTACCCAGAGCATCCGTCAAGAAATGAAGCACTTATTAATGTAGGATAGCATCTGTTCTCTTGTGTTTTTGAGAAAGTTCATGCTTGAAATGCAGCCAGAGGTTGAGTTAGAGGCAATACCTGACAGTTAAGAGTTCAAAGCTGGCTCCTAATTGTGTTTAAGAGCTGGATACTTACAGTTGGGAAAACTCCTGACTAATCTTATTTTTACTGTTGGGAAATGCCTTAGTGCCAGTATAGCTCCTATTCTGGCTACTTGCAGAGAGTGGGAAGTTTTTTTTACTCATTTAGCTAAGGTTCAGCAAACCTGAATTTAGAAATGGGGGGAGCCAGGTATGGATGCAGGAGAATTTTCCCTGGAAACTATCTGTCTGCTTCAGGTGCCTGAGTTTGCATCATGAAGCTGCCAAGAAAAGTCACCAAGAACTGATGTAGGATCTTCCTGCCTTTGGAGAAGAGGTTTGGAAATTCAGGCGAGGACAAGTAATTTAATAAGTGGGCAAGAGGCTGCTACTTGATGTAAAAGTGAAGATTGCTTTTGTATCTGGGCTCTCTCAAGAAACCCAGATGTCTCCAAAATGAGGATCTGGTACTGGTCACCTGGCTCCAAAACCCTGCCAGACCTTGGATGTAGAGCTTGCAAACTCAGCTCTACTGGTAAATCCAGAACATTTATGTCAAAATGCTGAGATTTACACCAGCACAGCTAGGATTGCACCAGGCCCCTACCAGTTAATTCTCTAGTAATTGGATGCAAATGTGCTAGGGTAGGCAAGGTGGAGGGGTTCAGGAAGATAAAGGCACCTGAAATATGCTCTACAGTCAATTCTGTGTTTCCTGAAAGAGAGACATCTGTATCTCTAAATTTAGAAACGATACTCTCTTTCCAGCAGGTAATAAACCAGCAAGCGCAGTACATATTTTTTCTATTTTGAATTCTGTTAACTGACAATTTAACCTAAAATCTCTCGTATTTTCTACTTGTTCAGCTGTAAATAGAGACTGACAGTTTATTTTCAAGCATCCTGGTTAAAAAAAAATAAAAAAGAAAACCACACCACCATCTCAACACAACCCACCAACATTTGAAATAAATACTTATGGGTCCATGACAGACTACAGACGTGCAGTCAATGCTCCGCAGCAATCTCTCGGAGCTGTCACACTCGGTGATCGGTCTTTTACAAACACAAACACTGTTGATTTCTTATCAAATGTAAAACCTCCACAGCTCTTTCGTAAACGGTTACCGCGAGCATGAAATCGACATTGTGAATCACATGTGACACCGCCTTGTCTGCTTGTAATTGAGCCCGCGTGGGGAAGGCGCCGCGGCAGCCACGCGTCACCCCAGCACCCTGCGAGGAGCAGGACGAGCCTGGGCTGCCTGGCGGCTGGGCTTTGCTCCTCTGCCTAGTGCAGCAGGGGCTCTGTCCCACCTGCGGGGTGGTTTCAGTCTCCGTGGGGTTGTTGTGTTTGGACGAGGGGCTGGTGTGTTTCTTGGTGGGGTGGGAGGCTGCATGGGAAAGGGGTTTGGGTTGCCTGTGCCATCCTAGGGAAAGCGTGGTCACAGGACACCCAAAACGCCTGGACACACAAAATGCCACGTGGGAACCAGGAGTCTGGTGGGGTGTCACCACCAGATGAAGCCTGTGGGTCCCAGACCCCAGACAGGACCTGCAAGTGGGGCAGGGCCCTTCCTCCAACAGCACCTGGAGTCTCTTCCCATTTCTGATCAGACAGGGGGACAGCCTGGCATTTCCTGACTCCTTAGTGGCCACAGATGGGACAGACAAATGCATGTGTCCCCTCATGCCCTCTCTTCCCAATTCCCTATTTTTTTTTTTTTTTTTAGCATAACCCAAATGAATAATTCCCTGCTTGAAATCTCCTTGGTGTCCCTCCAGGACCCAGCTCTAGTCCTTACTCTTCCACATTCAATACATAAGGTATATCTGCTCTCTGAGCATTCCCCTTTTTGGGTCCGTCTGGACAACCCTGAAGTACTCTCCTCTTTGCACAAACATATTACCTAGCTCAGATTGGTACAATCAGGGTGACTCATTAAAATAAAACACAGAAATGCAACAGAATTATGAAACATTTACATGGAAACATTTCCTGCATCTCTATCTATAAATAAAACTGTGTCCTATTAACCAGGAGGTGGAAGATGAGTAGAAATAGAGTGGTCTATCTATTTATATAATGATATAATCTATCTAAATAAAACTAATCTATTTTTCATGCCATCTATTTCTCCAATCTAAAATATACTCGTTACCATGGAGCAATGATGTCACTAAAATGAATGACACCCATAAATGCAGACGAGCTGTAGTTATTCTGATGATCCAGGACTTCTCTCTTTGCTCATTTGCTTAATTTTACACATGTGAGGAGTAGCTTGGAGCTAAATAGTACCACACCAGCAGCAAGCCAAGCAATGTTCCTGCTGACTGCAGGCTGAGGGCCCCGCTCTGTGATGTGCCCCGCTCCGTGTGGTTTTGTGTGCACGTGGAGGTGCCCGTGCCCATCCACCAAGAGAAGTGCAAGCTGACTGCCTTTCACAATTCCTTGCCAGTGTTTGCTCAGCCTGGGATAATTGCTCGTTCATTTATCAGGGCTCAGGAGCAGCACAGGGTTGGGTGCTGTGTGTGCTCTCCACTGCGAGAAGTTTAACTTGATGCAATGTTGCATTTAATTTATGGAATGTAGCCCGTTGCTATGGCGTTGAGCACATAAAAAAACAATCAATAAATAAGTGGAATTGGTGTCAATGGGAATTTTGTACAAAGATGTGCAGTAGAGTATGACTCTTCATTTAGAAAGGCAAAGATACAATTTATTTCACCCTTTCTGGATGTAGTTTAACCTCCCCCCTGTTGGAGAGGTGCATTTCCTGACGAAGAGTTATGTCTGTTTTGATTTTACTCAAGAATAATAAAAAAATGTTTTCCTTTTGGTGGATTTATTGAGACCTTTGGCATTCCAAGACAGGATTTTCATATTCAAGACTGGAACATACGGCCCAGAGCATCCAAAGGAAATGAAGCTGTGTATCAGTATGACACAGGCATTTGTGGGAAAGCCCTTCGAAATGCAAATAGCAATTATTTGGTGAGGCAGGCAGACTGATGTAAATAGGAAATCTCCAGTACACAGAAATCACAAACAGGATTGGGGAAAAAAAAATCTGTCTCTTTAAAAGTACTAAAGTGTTGTGTCATGTTGGTGTGGCTGTAGGAGGGAGGGGTTGACTACAAGGTCACTTCTCCTCCACAAGGTCTTCCTAAAATAGATGTTTATTCAGCAATGTTGCATTGGGTTTTGTCTAAGCAAAAATTGGACCATAAATCTAAGTGTGAAAAGGAAAGCTCTCAAAAAACTCTACATCCTGTTGGTTTGGGGTTTTTTGTTGTTTTTTTTTTCCAATAACATCAATCAGACAATTTAATCACAGGCCTGGGTTAAAAATGGTGTTCCGTAAATAGCGGTGGGAAGTGGACATACAGCTGTGGCCATTTGAGCTGCCAAAGTGCTGCTGCATTTGGGTCTGGAGGGAAACAATCCTGCAGGAAGAGTGCATAAAAAGGAGAGTGAGATCTTACACATAGATCTTTTAAATATCACCACAGAAATCCCTATTATTATCCAAGTCCACCATTTCTTGTTTTCTGGGCAGCAGCCTCACCAGCTTCTAATGAATTATCCAGGTGGAACAAACCATTGCTCATCTCTTCCTTTAGCCACAGAGGTGCAGGACAATTTGGGCATGTGATTCCCAGGTGGTGAACATTCAATGTTCCTGATGAGACCAGGAGGATGGAGCTGGTGGAAGCAGCACAAACCCGAGGTACTGAGCTGTGTCATGCTATCAAAATAATCTGTATACTTGGCAGCCAACCCCTGGCACTGGAGGCCATCAAGATTTGCCACTGAGCTCCATATTTACATTTTCCTGCAGTCTTTATGGTTGCAATCCTTTTGGTTCCACATCCTCCCCTTCCTCCCTCTGTGGAGGCTGAAGCCGTGACAGGTGCATTTGTTGGCTTGATTCAGAGTCCACTGGTGCCAGCAGAAAACCTTCCCTAGACTTCAACAGATTCTGGGATGGACTCCTGACACCTGGCCCAGACGTGGTCCTAGGGACAGCCCCATTGTGCTGACCTACATTCAGCCCTGTGTGTTTCCAATTCAGGAAAGCCCTGGGAGCTCCCAGGGATTACTAATTTCAGAAGATTGCCTTCTTGAAAGCTGCTGAGCTGAGGATGGCAGCAGGCTGAGATGCAGCATTTCCCCATCCTCAGAGGGTCTCCTGCTTGCTCCCCATGCCCAGGCACCTCTCCAGGGATGAGGGATGGAGGTGACAGCCCAGGATCACCCACCCCATGGGAGAGTAGAGCTCACCAGAGACCAACAAGCTCCTGGCCAGCCCTGGCTCTCCCTGAATGAGAGGGGAGGGGAAAAAAAATCAAAACTTTAAGGTATATGAACTGTGAAATTAAATCGAAATACTCAAATAAAGAATCACATAACAACATAAGCAAAGATGTTTACCAGGGCTTGAAGTTAAATACAGATTTTTTCATAAACCCTAACACCAAATGCAATAAAGTTCTCTGGAATGTTAAATATAATTTACAAGGGAAAAAATGTGCCCGGCTGCCATAAAGCATCTTGTGCGGTGTCCCTTTCCAGGGCTCAGCCCAGGGAGCAGAAGCAAACCTGCCCTTGCTCAGGATTTCCCCGTCCAAAGTGATGATGAGCACACTCACTGAGCGAGCGGCTCTTTCTCCATCTGCGGCGCAGCCAAAAAACGGGAGCCAAGTAATCTGTGCTGCAGCTCCAGCAAAGGGGCTGCCCGGGGTGGGAGCATCGGCTCGGGGTCCCAGCTGCCCCAGCCCGGTCCCAGGCAGGCAGGAGCACGGCCCAGCGCCTTTCATGGCCCATCTGGAGCTCGCCGTGCCTGCGCCGAGGCCCGAGAGCTCGGCCCAGGGAAAACCGTGGCCTCACGTGACGCTTATTCCTGACTATTGCCCTTCCTGCTCCCCTGGCGTGGCTGACATCAACACCCCGAGCTGACAGCACAAAGGCAGCATCTGGACAGCATCGCCTGTGGCTCCGGAGTCACGGCTGGTGGACTTGTGGTGTATCCAGATATATTCATTAAAACACTAATCAAGCAGAAGCTCATTTGTGGAATTGTCTTTGAATTTAAAAGGGAAAAAGGATGGTTGGACTACAAAGCCACTGCAGTCCAGAAAGTGCTCTCTCCATGAAAGACATTTGCCAGGCCAGGCCAGTTAATGCCAGCTCCAGTCCTGGGTGCCCAGATGGGTTTGCCAAGTCCTGTCAAAGGGGCTGGAAGTGACAAACCAGGCATGGTGGTGACAACTGGGGGTGAAGATCTCCTCGATGAGCTGTGAGCTGCTCCGTGCACAAGCACAGAGGCAGGTCTGTGTCTACATGGGGAGATACTCTCCTGTAGGTGTGTTAGCATGTGGCAGCTATAGAGGATTATATTTAAGATGGCATTGTATTTAAAACAAAAACAAAACAAAATAAAAAACTACACACAGAGATTATTTCACTGTCATCCCCTTCTCTTGTGATGCCTTAAAAGGCTTTATCTCTTTGTTCTTGCCATCAAAATTCTGAGGCCATGAACTGCTCCCAAGACTGAATGTCCCCCTGCAAGTGTAATCTTGAGAGGAACTTCAAAATTTCTAAATACAAGAAATGGTCTGTCAAATGTTCCCAGTGTCTCCTGCAGCTTTAGGAGCAGCCCAGTTTCTGGGAGTAGAACCAGTTTCTGTTCTCCTCAGGATACAGGCAACAAAGAGGGAGGGATGGTGCTTGCATGGGTCCAAAACATAAACCTGGTTTGTTTTGTCCTGGATTGGTGGCAGATTTCAGTTTTGGGATTTGGACCAAGGATAGGCCCTCCTCCAACAGAGTGGCGTAGGGGTGAATTGCTGGAGAAGAATTTTAAACCTCAAGAGAATTTTCCCCTCTACAGACAGGTCTCTGGGTTTTGTTCCTTCTTGTTGGGGTAAAAACTCCACCTTGGCTTCAGAAGAGTCTCAGGGCTGCCTGAGCAGCACAGGTCCTGGGAGCTGGAGAAGATTGGGGTGAGATCCAGGACTTGGGGCAACCAGACTTCACTGTGAAAAACCCCAAAAGTCAATCCCCAAATCCCCCAAACCTTAGAGGAGAGAAAGTGCCCTCAAGACCAGCTCTCCTCTAGCAACTTGGCTGGACCAGAAGATATATATGAGCTAAAACTAAACTAATTTTCAGCCTCTTGGAGGAAATAAAATGACTGTTGCTATCATGGTGTAGCGTGAAAGCCTGGGTCACGGGGGGACGGGAGACAATCCTTTGTTCCAGTAGTCCCAGGTGCATCATGTACTGGGCAGAACTTTAGCTTACAATTTGGGATTAAAGTAAATCCTAGTATTTTTCTGCATGCCTGCCCGCTCCGTGGCTCCCAGAGACTGCTGGGTAACTGCCTATTATCCCGTGGTTCCACTTCAGTGCCCTCCCCAATAAAACTTTTCATATCCTTATAAACGAACTAGATTGCCGTGTTATAAACATTTACACTGTGCTAACAGATCATCTCCGCACATCAGAATTGGCTAAATTCCCTTTTCCAGATGAATATATTGAAGGAGATTAGAGATATGATAGCTTTTCAGATTGCTGAACCCAGAGAAATTAGTTTAGTGAGCATTTACAGAGGCTAAATTGGAACCATTAAATAGTGGATTAAATTGATGGTACTTTCATTGTCTGTCCTTCGGTACTGCTGTAAAATCAATTAGCCGTCACTATTCCATTCTCCATATAGTGAGATTGTCAGCCTGGCTAGGAGCTGCAGAGCCTCACAGCAGTAGCAAGCAGTGTGAAAATACACCTATTAGGTGATGTGGCATGAAATAACATCATAGGGCAGAATGTCCCAGTGAGATTTATCCCAGCCTTATCTCTACTTTAACAGAGAGGGGACAGACAATAGACTCTGGTGACACTCTTATCCTCCGAACATGTGCACCGGGATGCTCTCTGGACTGACAATTATTGCATTGCCTCTCCACTGTCCTGAATTTTGCATCAGAAATCCCCGCTTTGCCCCCCTCTTAAACTGGCAGAGTCCCACATTAAGAGCGGAGGATTTGAGCAGAGTAGGTTTGCATCTGATTTGGGGTGGGGGGGGAAAGAAAGGATATCAACTTTCCCTGCTTGATTTTGTTACAGCAGCTCTAAGTCCTGCTGGCTGGCTGATTTATAAGTACGGCTCCAGCCTGTTCTGGGGGAGAGCACAGCTTTGCCACAGCCAGGGAAACTGAGGCATCACTGTCCTATCACTTCCCAGACACGTCTGAGTTCTGCTGATGAGGACAATGCCGAGTAACTGCGAGCCCTTTTCAGCCCCAGTTGCTTGTTTTGCACCTTTTCTTACATGGGAGAAAAACCAGAAAAGGGTGAATAGCCTGCTCCCAGGTTATGGGGCGAGTTGGAGGTCTCTTCACTGCTGAGGATGAGGTCTCTTCATCCCACCAACCCCCCACCACCACTCTACCAGAAAGAGAGAGAAACTCTGTGGCCCTGACTGCATTCACTGCATGCAGCTATCTCCTAATGGGGAAAATGGAAATATCTCCCAAATTTGTGCTATTAAATTCTTATCTTAAAGGATGAAATTTAAAAGTAATGAAGAAAACAAGTTTCCTACATTTTAAGCTTTAACCTTTTGACCTTTTTCCTGCTGTTTTTCCTCCCAGGAGAGGTCTCAGCCTTGGTTTGAAAAGCTATCATCCCTCTTGTCCACTCTGGGGTGAACAGGAGGAGATTTTCCATCCCCAGAGAGCTTTCCTTTCAATATTTAAGTTTTCTATTGAACATAGAAATGGAAAAAAGCCCTTACATTTCCAATAAAGCTGCATCCAGTTCCAATTTCTTGCATTGATGCAACAAAGTTTTTAAATCTCTTGTCAACGTCTTAGTTATGCTTCACGAAGGAACTATCTAGAGCTGCTGGACTTTGTATTAAATGTTTGCTAGGCTGGTAATAGGGACACTCTGTCTTCTGTTCTCAATAATTCTCTTCTTTGCAGGAGTGAGATGGGATCCCAAATGCTCCTCACTTATTTTAGTGTCTTAAACTTGGAGGATGTTCCAATTTCCCCTCCTCCTGAGCAGGACGTGGGGTGAAGTGGTGGTTTCAATGCCACTGTATTTCATGCAGTGCTCCTCTGCCTGACCCAAGCCTTCCCTCCTGGCTGAAATGGATGCAGAGCAGCATCCCCACTGAACTGCAGAACACTGTGCACAGTCACTGCGAGTGCTTCTCACCCAAACCTCCATCTCCTGAGCCCAGAAGGGTGTCCTCTCTGTGGAGACCATGCAGCAGGTAAAATCTGAAGCTCCCACATGTTCTCAGCTCACTGAAGTGGGGGGAAATACAGAGGGTGACAGGTAATGTCAGCCCAGCACTTTAGCCCCGGAATTGGCCATGTTTACAGAGACACCCTCCACTACTCCCCTAATCAGGTCTCGCTCTCCTCCAGCCCAGGCAGCAATCAGTGCTTCGTTATCACTGGAATCTCATTGCTAATTGAGGTCTGAGAGCCTTTATTTCCTGGACATCTCATGCATGGTGAGGGCAGCACCTTCTGCAAATAAATCATGTCATCATCTGTTTGGCATCGCTCTTCATTGCAGGGGGCTGGGGATCAGAATCAAAACACTTGGTTTCTCAAAACCATCCTTAGAGCTTTCTCCTCTCTGCCCTCCACCACTGCCTTGGGGTTTCTGGCACCTCTCTGTAGACAGAGTTAGGCTATGAGTAGCTGCTACACAGAACAAAAATTTCCCCAACTAAATCCATTTA
>VWZN01018872.1:147695-159316 GCA_013396955.1 Regulus satrapa | reverse complement strand
TTTTTTTTTTTTTTTTTTTGGTAGGAATCATCCCGTCTCTTCTAAAATATTGCATCTCTGGCTTTTCAGGGATTTCTGTCTGTAACTACTGTGGGGTCAGATTGAGTGAGCCTAGGGCAGCTTCAGGATGATGCAACACGTGTTGGTGCAAATCACATTTCCGTTTTCTCATAGCCCACACTCTCCTCCCAAGAAGGGAAACTGATGTGACCTTGAGAAAGTCACATTGCCCAGATGAGCCTCAGTGTCCTGTCCTCTGGGACTCTGATCAGGTACATCACAGACAGCTCTTTCCTGTGTGGAAACATATTTTTTTCTTTTCTTCTGAAGTTAAACCTTTGCTTGTTCTACATTCTTCAATTGCATGGACATCTTTTAAGACCCTCTGCCTTAGTTCCTGTTATCTCTTATCTAACTTAAAATTTCCACCCCATGGCTTTGTCTCTCTCCAGTGTCCTCCTAGCCCAGCTGCATCACTGTCCTACTTCAACCTTGCATGTGATGTTCACCTTAACACACAAAGCAGACACAGCAGAGTGACAATTTAACCCTGAAAAAGTACAGATTGCCCAACTATTTTCTTAAAATCGCCCAGCCTGGTGACCTGTTAGTACTCAATGGCTTGTCCTGGATCCCACAGCTAACTGTGGCAAGTCGCACTTTCCAAATCCTCCTCTTGCTGCTGATGAAGGATGCTGTTCCCAAATCAACAGGGAACTTCAGCAGTCAGCCTGCAAGACAGATCTAACTGCTGTGCCATTGCCCCATTTATCTTCATTTCCATTTTTGCATTGATGGGTATCATACACCACAAAGAGCCAGCCCAGCCGTGAAATGACACTGGACTGGCAACCTCATAATTATCCAGGCTCACGTATCAATTCTCTTCAATCCCTTCGTGACACTCCATTGCTTCCTCATAACTTCCTCATCTGACAGATCAGCAATGTGCACCCGAAGCGCCTGAAAGCCCCCGGGTAATGGCCTCAGGGACAAAGTTAGCCCTGGCAGAAGTGGGCAAAGATGCTTGTTGGCTTCAGTGAGACTTCTGCTCACTTTGTGCCAAGCCTGAAAACTGTCCAACGTCCCTCCCGTGCACACAAAGAGCTCATGTCCTTTTTCTGCTGGAAGGCTCTGCTCCCTCTCCGCAGCACTGCAAGGACCTACCCTGCTCCAAAGCCATAAGACCCCTGTTCATTCAGCCAGCCCTAGGGTTTGCCCTGACTCCTTCTTTCTCCTGTTCTTGGGAGGAACTTAAGACTCTTCTTGCAACCCAAAACAACTGTACCACAGACATGGACACAACATGAAGATGGCAGGAGCGGGAAGGGTGGGAAGCAGTCATTATAAATTTCTTCCCCCACACAGCCAGGCTGTTTCTACCAGAACACCTTCCCTGTTTTAAGGCACAGCGATTGCAGCCTGAGCACTGATGTGAGTGAGCTCTGCAAGAGGACTTGGGGACTGACCCCTTCCCACTCAAACTGCAAACCCCAGAGCAAAAACCCCCTTGGAGCTGCACTCCCTCCTCAGCACACAGGCAAATCACAACCCATGGACAGGCAGCTTCCACTGGAGGAGAAGGGATGTTGAGCAGAAAGCTAACAGCACACCCTTGGAGAATGGGGGACTTTTATTCCTGCTGCCACTTGCATCCCAGGGAAGGGTGGGTGAGGAATCCTCCGCAGCTTCCCCAGTGCTGGCAGAGCTGTGCAGACAAGCTGGGTGGTGGGTGTTGAGCTGCCCGAGCCCCTGCTGCTGCAGGCAACTGCCTTCCCTGCCCGCTCCTGGGCCCCTTCTGCCCATCACAGAGGCACAGCGGGTGCCCAGCGAGGGGACAGCCAGACCCTGCCACCGCCAGGGACGGGAGCTGCAGCAGAGCCGCGCTCAGCCGAGTGCGAGGCTGCTCAAGGCAGGGAAAGCCTCACCACTGGTTTTTAATTTGCTTGGATCGAGGCCATTATCATTAGAATAATCTCAAGCAGGTGATAGGCAGGAGTAAATTAATTCTGAATAAAAGCATTTGGGGGTGGGTGCCAAGGAAGGGCAGGGGGTGGGCATCGGGCACTGCCTTCGTGGGTTGGTCAGAGAGGACATTCGGTGACAAAGTGGACCTGAACTTGCTTTGGAAGGACTGTATTTCCTCTGATGATACTTTTTTTTTTTCCTGTGGAAAACCCCTAGATGTGAAATGCACAAGCCAGTGTTTAACAAACAACGAATACAGAGAGTGGTGCAAGCAGGGTTATTTATACGATTTTATTTTTAATTCACCTCGTCCATTGAAATAATGTGCATGAAAACAATTGAAAATAAATTATCTCCCATCTCCAGAAAGAACCTTTCACTGTTGTTCCTGGAGCCACCCGGACACATGAACAATTAATCCTCGACTCCAGACCCAAGTGACTCAACCAATAAAACAGCTGTCAGCTGCCGGTCCTGGGGAGGTGCTGCCTAATATCCCAGGAGAGGATAATTATTCTTATCTGATTTGGCTCTGGAATGAAATCATAAAAAGCCTCGTCCCATTCTGTAAATTCAGTTCTTCTTAGCAGGTTAAGCAGAGCCCAAATGACTAACATTTCTGTCAGCACTGACTCTGGCTAAGGGCTAATATACCATGAAGAATAACCCAATAATAAATCTTATTATAGGGAAGGAAGGGAAAAAAGAAAAAAAAAAAAAAAAGCAAGAGCATGGAAGACTGTGGAACCTCAGAGACAACCTAAGAGGGTGTAAGGCAGCTTCAGTGGTTTCTGATTGTCATTCAGAGGGAAATTTCTGAGTGATTTTATTAAAAAAATCTCCATAATATTGACTCAAATCTGAATGGTTTGTGTAGAGTTGTTTCTGGAGCCAGGACTTATATTCTTGTTCTCTGAGTGTTTTTCTTTGTTACAAGTGATACCTCTTGGTGTGCAATGAGTAGTTACTGCAAAAATCTCACCACAGGGAGAGACACTTCTTTGAAAGCATGACAGTGTTTTGGAAACACTAAAGCCCCAAAAAGCCTTAAAAGCTTGCTGGGATGGAAAATCCCCTTGAGCCTGGAGGTGGATAAAACCGATGTCACATCCACATCTCCCTGCTTCTGAGGTCCCTTGAGTTTTCCTCTGTCTGGGGTGTCTCTAGCACACCCCACCCAAGCTTGTCAGCCCTATTCCCGAGCCCTGCTGTGCTGCAGGGACAGCCCAGAGCAAGACCAGATCTCCCAACATCTTGTGGTGGTGTAGAAACAGGAGGTAGAGGCTGAGCTAAAAGTTTCAGAACCAAACATTTGTGTGTCTTCCTGGGATGAACACAGGCTCAGCTGCTGAAGGTGATGCCTGGGAAGTATCTGCTTTTTGGGAACGGTGCTCTCTCCCTCATCACGGAGAGATTTACTGCCTGGGTGGAAAGTGCTTCACTGGGGGGATGGGAAACGGTGTTGAGTTTAAAGTTCAGGATGACCTTTGTCGTTGCCTTTCATACCACTGATCAAGAGGCTCCTGGAAATAACGACCGTGCAACTCTATCTGCTGTCCCGGGTCTCTGTTTGCAGCGGTTCCACCCAGCAGGCAGTTTCCCAGGCAGGCAGCTTGGATGCTGACTGAAGTGCTGTGTGCTGGGATGGCAGCAGGGTGTGGGGACAGAGCTCTAGGGCCACGGGGGGGCCTGGAGCTCAGGAAACCACCGAGAGTTCTGCAGAAGATTGATGTCAGAGCTGTGGTGCCACCAAAGCGTTTCTCCAGCGCCTGGGAAGGGCGTTAGGGGACAGCAGGGACATGGTGGCTGGAGAAGAGGAGACTCAGATCTCAGCAAGGAGACTCTGGTCACAGCCATGTGCATCATGTGCACTTTTGTCTTTGATTTGCTTCTCTGTCCTGAGGAACCAACAGTGGCAGGTGCTAGGGGGACCACAGGGACAAAGAACCATGGAGGGAGTGGGAAGGAGACATCACCCAGTGCCAGAGGGACTTGGGGCCCATCTCAGCTTCCCAGGGCTGCCTGGGGCTGCCCCTCCATGGCATTGCCATTGCAAGGCATGAGATTGTCCCAGGCCTTGCTGAAGGGCCTGCTGAAGGGGCAGCCAGACAACAATTTCCAGGAGCACAAACCAGGGCTGGGGGTGCTGGTGGGTCAGTGGTGCTGTCTCTGGGCTGGGGAGGAGAAATGAGGAGAGAACTGGAATGCAACCACACTGGGGAGGGCGGTGTGAGCCCAAGGCAAGAGGGGGTTCAGCAAGGGCTTTTTTATGACCCCAGCAGCGTGGCCACTCTAGCAAGAGGCAGGACAGCAGATAAACAGCAGGCATTTAGAACAAGAGGGACAGAGACCACAGGTGTCACCCAGACGTGAGATCATCTTTCATCGCTTCTGGGCAGAGACATCAGAGAGACATCTCTGGAAAAAGACATTTGATGGCTCTTTTCTCTTTGGAGCTGCCTATGATCATTGCCCAGGAAGCAAGGGCGTAGGGAAAGGCAATATAAATACCACACATCACTGCTCATATCCAGAGTGCCTCTGAGGCAGGCAAACCAAGTCTCTAAAAAGGTGGACAAATATTTGCTAAGAAAGATTCTTCCAGGCCCAGATCAGGTTTGGGCTAATGGCTGAATATTGGCTGTAATCTGGAGAGACAAGACCTGGAATCTGGATTATTTAGAAGAGATATTTATCTGTTCATTGAAGAAATTTTAGGACTACTAGAAAGTGTGGTAATCCCTCAGAAATTGAAACAAATCCAGGATGAAAACATAATATATTAATTTCTATAAATTATAAATTTACTACAATCTGGATACAATTAGATCATACTGCACTAATGAAGCTTTATAAATTTCATTTTCATCCTTAGAAACCTTTTGAAATTCTGTGTGTGGAATAACTTTGATTTATGCCTCATTGTCCTTTCTAGTGATCATATCTCCATCTGGTGGGAGTGAAGGACTGGTAAGATTGACCTGCACAGATCAGCTAAAAGACCTGTGGGAGCAAGAGTTTCACTCAGAGGTGAGCTTTGCTATTTACTATATGAAGATCTAAAGAGAGAGAGACAACTGGTGGTACCACCCTGAGCCAATAAATTAAAACCACTTCAGAGACAAAAAAAAGAAAAAAAAAAAAGAAAAAAAAAAGTGAACACTGACCACATCAGGGATCAGATCTCCATCAGAGGGAAGCAGAGAGTGGTCTGATAGTGCTGGCAAAATCAAAGATCCCTTGGAAACAAGAGTATCTGCTGTGGGGAAGCTGAAGTGTGGGGGAATGGACCCAGGTGGCCCAAAGGCAACACTGGGATGCTCTGGTCTGATGGAGGGAGAGGGTGGAGAGCATGGGGAAGGCTCAGCGAGCCCTGCCAAGATGGGGATGGCCTGTCTGGATGTGCAGTTTGAGACAAAGGAACAAGGCCAGAGAAAGTGATGGATTGAGAGCAGTCACAGGGGGGGCAGAAGATCAAAAATTGCCTCCCCTGTGAGTTTCAACACAAGGAAAATAACTTTTTCAGCTGAATACATAACTTGATGAGCATGCAGAACTGGTGCTTCGAAGAATATTCCAACTTCTTCTGCCTGCAAAGGTGGACATTTGCATGTACATTGATTAAATTTACTCGTGGCACATCTTGGTCCTGTGTAGCTCTGAAAGCGTTCAGACCTGATTGCCTTATTAAGACCAATGCTCATTTTTAAGCCACTATCTGTAGGAGACATCATGCTCCAAATTGTACCTGGCTTAGCTTTTATTTCAGATGCCTGCTTACCATAAAAGCCTGGAAAGGTAGCACAGTAACTTCTTCCAATAAAAAAAAAATTAAAAAATTGAGATTTCTCTGGCCAAGGGAAGCAATCAGTCAGTGATATTGAAAGATCCATCATCAAAGTATAAAGCAAGGAATGAATAGATTCTAAATCAGTCAAACATTTTAAACATCCCTTTTGTAATTGACAATTTTGTAATATTTATTCACAACAGATCTGATTGCTGGATTCCCACTGGCTCCCCTCAGGAGGGTTTGCGTGAAATCAGTTTGAAATGGTGTGTCAATTTTTTTCTGAAGTCACCATCTGGCTGATAGACTTGAGTCTGTTCTAATACACTGACCCAGTGAATCGCTGCTAAACAATTCCCAGGGGTCTCCACTCCTCTCGCAGGCAATCCGGGAGAGCTGCCGGGAGAGAGCGGGCGAGACAGGCATATTTTAATGTGTTGTGCTGAAGGATTGTAAAAGAATTTGATTTATGTAAAGAAACAGAGATCTCGGGATGGTCTTGTCCACTCTTGTGCCCTCATGCTGGTTTCAGATGCGAGGGGAGGTTCACGACCGACATTAATGACATGAAACTACTTGAAATTGTGCTGGGGGAGGGGAAAAAACCCCAACAAATAAAACCCCACAAAGAGCCCTCCTCCCTGATCAGCAGCAAGGAGCCAAAATGTTTGATAACAGCAACCCCCTCCACCCAGCTGGCAAAAATAACTACCGGATGAAATACACGGCACATCTATTTCAAATATGTGACACAATATACATGACACTGGGGTCCTGCAAAATCACCTCCATTCCGGATCGCCCAAAATCCCTAGGATGAAATATGTTCCTGCTGCCCTTGCTTAGAGCCAGACTGGTTTGGCTGGCAGTGTGGAATGAGGCCTCAGCACACGTGTTCTGTGTGCTTTCCTACACGTAGCCACAGCTCGCGTGGCACGCGTTGGTAATTAGATGCTTCCTCTCGCCACCCCTCAGCGAAGCACTGCTGCCACACTTGTGAATTATATTTTCTACCGTGCAAGGGGCTCTTTTGTCATTCTGTGTTGCCCAGCCCCAGAGCATGTGCTCGTGCTGCTGTCACAGATGCAGCCTGGCCTGTGTACCTACACATGTGTTTGTGCACATATCCCCACATACACATGAGCTTGGCATAGTTCTAGGATGGCTAATTTTTTTTGACAGGCGGGTAAATCATCATGATAGCATTTGTTTTTTTCCATTACCATCAATCATTATTGTATGTGTGATCAAGCAGAATTTGTCTTCGGCTGCTTAAAATGTTCCTGATCATTTTTCAAGGCTAAACATCTCTAGATAAAGAACACTTACTGTAATAATGTGTATGCTAAAGAGCTAATTCAAACCCCACAGAAATCACGTGAAGGGTGTTGGCTCAAGGAACATTGATTTAAGTCCTAAAAATCATTTATTTCTCAATAGAACCCCGGTAGGAGACTGAGCATGGAGAATATTTTATAGGGTTTGATTAATTCCCTCTTCAGCCAATAGAGAAAGGCTACTGATCAGGATGGGAAAAGAAGTGGATCTCTAAAGTCTTGAAAATATACAGAATATCACAAACTGGTGAAAGGAAAGTTCTCTGTAAATCAAGTCAATTCTTCAATGAATTTGCTTCAGCTATGTTGGGGACCATTCTGCAGGCCCATCCACTAAGAACTCAAACTCAGAGAACAGAAGTATTTGGGAAGATGAGCAAGGACAGCAGGAATAAAAAAGACCAGGAAGAAAACTGAAATGGTCATTCAGACCCACAGAACAAGGTCCAGGGAATAGGAAAACAAGTGCAGACTGGATCAGGACACCTTCCTCCAGGATATCTTGTCTTACTTGCACATTCAAGAGCTTGGGGTCATCCTGGGATGCTCTCAGACCTGTCTCTATACCCAGAATCCATCAGGGGCTTCTATCATCACAGGACATAAAATTACCCCCAAACCACATCCCACTATTAAAACCGTGCAGGGATCAAAGCTTGCCGGGCCTGGATGGCAAACGCTCTCTGCAAGCATCATAATTAACAGTAAGAGCAATTAAACTCTTAACACAGGCTAGGCACAGTACCTAAGATCTGGAGGTTAATGTAGCAGCTTTCTAAAGGACAGGAAAATAAAGCAGTAATAAACTGAAATGAACGTTGCAAGGACCCCGAGGCACGATCGTCCTCTGCACATTCCAGCGTCGAGCATGTCCTGCTCTTTCAGCTGCAGGAAGCCCTCAGTGCTCCCTGCCTGCTGGGTAATTATTTTGTTACCAAAACAAAAAAAAACAAAAACCAAAAAAACCCGTGCAGGTTTGGTCATTGTGTTCACCACAGACCGCTGTCAGCCCGGATGACAGGAAGACAAGCTCTGAAGCAGCTGCAGAAAAAGAGCGTCTGTATCCCACCTTCTCTCCCCATTTCTGGGCTTGCAAACCAGGGAGAAACAGATGGGAGGGGAATAAAATTGACAGATGAACATTCAAAGTTTATCCTCCTTTTTAGTGGGTCATAGCCGAGACCATTGTGGCAATGCTGTGCAAGATATTAGTGTGAATTTTTTTTTCCCTTCTTCTTCCAAGAAAGCTTGGTGGTTCTTGCATTGTAAAAAATGATGAGAAACAGAAGCGAAGGTGTCCTCTGAGGTTTGGGCAGGTTTGGGGGTGATTGGCCTTTTCCAAGCCTTTGAGACTGGGGTGGAGGAGCCCTGTGCAGGGTCCTGCTGGATGGAAGCAGGGTGAGGTGCCCTGACGGGTGCTGGTGATTCTCAGTGCAAGCCCACACATGTAAGGGACATGTGCCTGTCTAGTCTTTGTNGCAACCTGGGAAATAAAAAAAATAATAATAATAAAAAAAAAGCAGCAAAATATCATGGAGATTTTTTAAATTAAAAGGAATCCTAAAATGCAACAACAGGATCAGTGTGAAAGCCAAGGAAGATCTGGCCAAGCTTACAAAGCCAAGTTCTTTGGTTACTGGGATGGTTGGAAGATGCTTACAGACAAATGAAGGGGCAATGGTTGGGCTTTCTTTTCTTGGAGTGAATTTTGAGCATGTTTGGGTGATGCTGCTAAGAAAACAGTGATAGGATTCTGACCATGTACAGGAGCAGGGAGCGTGGATAGCAGTGGAAAGGTCTTTCTAGAGCTAAATATCTTGAGGAAGTAAAGTAGAGCCTTGTTTGGGACAACCCCACCAAAGCTGAGAAACAGCTGGCACTTGTGGGTGTGGAAAGGAGAGGTGCTGCTGCAGGAGGAGCAGCTGGGCTCTGCCACTGTGGGGAGCATGATGGGGTTTGTTCACCATGGGACACCAGGTTGGGACCTGTGCAGGGACATCCTAGTGAGCAATTCCCTCCTGGAATGGAGAAATTGCTCCCTGAACTCTCCACTCACTGCTCTGGATGGAAGAAGGTCATCCAGAGGATTGAGACTCCTACCAAAGCTCTCCGGGCTTTGAGAGTGGAGAGAGACAAATCCAGGCCTGTGATTGCTCTCTTTAAAACCCCCTCAGTAATATTTTGGGAAGAATAAGAGAGATGAACCGTGACCTGCTTGCAGCCACCCATGTCCCTGGAACAGCAGTGGCACCTGCTGATGAACAGTCCCTTCCCTTTGGGGAAGGTTGGATTTTTATTGTCAGCACTGCTTGCCCTGGTGATGTATGTATGCAAAGTTGCTGTGGGAGAAACCATCTGAAGGCTGCAAGGATGAAAAAGAACATTAATATCCTTGATGAGCTATCTCTAACAAAGCCAATGAGTAGTGACAGACCTGGAGCTCCTCGATCCCAGACCAGCAAGTGGTCCACTGCACTCTTCTGTCCCACACTGCAGAGTTTAGGTGTCTCAAGAAAAAAAAAAATCAAATCAAAAATCACATTCAGGACATCATCAAGGATGCCAGTGAAGGATTACCAAGGACAGTTAGGATCCTCAAGGATGTAATCAGGATCCTTTTGCCCCTTCACATGAAGAAGGCTGACAAAGCGTGGAGCCCACAGTGATGGAACATTTTTGGCCGTGTTTCAATCCTTTTCCCAAGCTGGCTGGGAGGCTTCTGAATGCCTGTGGGTCCCACACTAGGCTTGTTTAACCTGGACTCCTCAGGGAATCAGGGCTCTCCCTACTCAGCTGTTTCCCATCCCTCATACTGTGGATGGGCTGCAGCTCCAGTTTCTGCACCTCGCTCTGCTGCCAAGGATAAAGTGAAAGCAAAGCTGGCCCTGGGCTGCTGTTTGCAAATAGAGATGAAGACAAACAGATGAGTTCAAGCTGCTGGAAGGAAAACAACCCTGTCAGCTCTTCTGCTTAATGGTGGGAACCTGGAACTGTAAACAAAACCCTGGGCAGGTCCTGCTCATTCCCACCGGCCCTTTGAGTCCACCGTGTTTTTCAATCTTTACCTCCTAGAACCAATCAATTTTGGCCCAGCCTGTAACTTTTTACTGATGTTGTGGCTGTTTCAGTTAAAGACAACCAGGTGCTGCAGCCTTCCCCCCCACCCAGTGCTGGGACCTCTCCTGTGCCTCTTTCCTCAGACAAGGAGGGATCCCTGGGTGCTTTTTCATCCCCAGGTCCACAAAAGTCCTGAAAATGTAGGTGTACACTCTGATGGGCATGGCCAAGGAAGAGGCACATGGAGGGTTTTACCATCCTCCTGTTTCATCACTGCGTTCCCAACACCTTTTGAGATCATCCACTCTTTTAAGCTCAAAGAAAGTCAACATTACTCCAAAACCTTGGGAGGTTTCTGATTAGAGAGCAGGAGGGCAAGGAGGTGAGAGCCTGTCAAGGCTCCTCAAGCCATAGCAGCACCTCCCCAGCAGCACTTTTCCCTGTGTGTCAAGTCAGACAAGCAAACGCAGTATCCCAATCTCTTTTTTTTTTTTTCCTGACAGTCCCTTAATTAGCATGAGATTTCATAAAATCCGCCAAGGCAGCCATCCATCTGTTTTGCTGACTTTTAGTAACAATATTTATCATTGCAGAAGTGTCAAAACAATAAAATCAGATGACATTTATGCAAAGGGTTCCTAACTACTTTAAAAAAGGCCCAAACCTTGAAAACCTCCTGCAGTGTACTGCTGGGAATTGTTTGCAGACACAAAGCTGAGAGTAATTCCTTCTGTACCCACATAAACATTTTAAACAAGCTGTCAAAGAATCTTCCAAGGGAAGTGCAAGAATGGCATATGCTTCTCTTTACCAACTTTGTTCCAAGAGGTGAGACAAGGAAAGAAGGAATCTCACACCCTGATGCCTTTTAGTTTCATCCCCCAAAAAACTGGGTTTTGTTAGTACTTTTCACATTTCTAAAGAGTGTTATATAAATTGGTTCATGCCAGTGACAATTCTTAATAAATTTAACCTGATCTGCCATGCAGTAAGAAGGAGGAATTAGGAAAAAAAAAATCTGCTTATTTAACTCTAAGGTATTTAAGCCAATATATAAATGAGAATTAATAAATCTGCATTTCCTATTGTCAGCACCAGTTGATTACAGCACTGTGGAGCCCTATCAAAGGGTGCATACGGCACACTAAGTTCTGTAGTGTATTTAAATTATCCATAATAAATTTACCCAACAAATTTGAGTGTAGCTGCATTTTCCCCTTTGTCTAGAGTTTCTCTGTGTGGGAGCACTCAGAGTTACGCTCTGGCTTAGCAGATCCCTGTGCAGCAGGAGAGGATGAGCCCCTGTAACCCTGGTTTTGATGGCTTTTTGCAGGGAAAGTGGCTTTGTTCAGCTGAGAGATACCTTCAGCTTGATCCCTGGTTGAGCACTGCTCCTCCTCTATCTGATCTCTGGCAAGGTGAGGTTTTAAAGCCATTTTGTGCTCACAGCACAATTTCCCAAGATTCCC
>VWZN01018872.1:126533-147666 GCA_013396955.1 Regulus satrapa | reverse complement strand
CCAATGCTCCCCCCCCCCCCCAGCTTTTGCATGCTTGGTTTTGAAAGGTTTCCAGGGGCCAACAGCATAAAGGAGCAGGATGCTGGAGTGAGCTGCCCACCGTGGGCTGGTACCAGTCTGGGTTTATGTGAGAGCATCCCAGTGAAGGGCAGCAAAGGCAGGGGGGAGATCTGCTCCTGGAGGAACTTCCCAGGCAGCTGCTCCAGAATAAGTCAGTGCTTTCTTCCTCAAGCCAGGGGTGGGGAGCCGGGCTGAGCTCCATGCTGATTGCAGGCATCTGTCTTCTCCTGACAGCTCTGCCTGTTAGTGCAAAGAGTCTGCTGTTTAATTTACCTGACTTGTTAACAGCTCCCTGTTTTGAAGTTGTAGGAAGTAGCTGATTTCACGTTTACAGTTGAAGCATTGAATTCCCATCGGGTGGCTAAAATTCACAAATAATCTGGTAATTTGTCTGCTGTCTTGGGAGCCCGTGGGGATGCTTCTCAGTGTATATCACAGTGTATATCACCATGTTTTGGTGAAAAGATTGATGAGCAAAAAGGAGCATGGAACTGGCTGGCCAGGTGCCAGGAGAAGCTATCAAAACTGAAAGGCTCAAGGAAATTCCTGCCAAAGAAAGCAGGGATGGGAGTCTTGCACAGCCTCCCCTTGCAGAGGGATGCAGAGGAGGATGGTGGAGAGCTCACAGCTTTTGGGGATGGTCTGCTTGCAGGGAAGAACATCAATTGCAGCTGGTGGTGATCAGAGGGAGCCAGAATGTGGACTTGGGTTGAGAAGGTTTGTCTCTGCATACTGCAGCCTTGGCCCCTCAAAATGTCTTGGGTATCAGCTCAGTCCATACAACATAGGGCAAGTCAGAGCCAGTGCAGAGCTGAACTCAGCTCTTGTGGTGCACATCTCAGGGGGGAAATTTGCTCTCAGGAGCACCACTGCAGGCAGGTATCACACCCAATAGCTGAAAGCACAACAACAAATCTTTAGAGTTTCTTATAATTAATGGCTCATCCCCATCATTCAACAGATCAGTAACTGGTAGCCCCAGAATGTGAAGGAGAGAAAAACACCATGTGAGTAGTCTGGGGTATCCCAAAGGTGATTGGGGGCGTGAAGGTGGATTTTGACAATCAAAACCTCCCTGGTCACGCCCACAATCCCTCACATGACTCACAGAGGATCCTGCAGGGCCCCTCTGCTGCACCCCAGTCCCTTCCTTAGCTGCTAAAGCAAGTGGAGAGTGAGCTCCAAGCTCAGGCTCTGACTCTGTGCATCTTCTCCTGAAGTACAGACCACTGCATGCCTGCTCTAAGGAAAATGCTGCAGCTCCCCCAGAAATCAGGCATGCTTGATTTGTAAATGAGTTTGGAGTTAGGGAAGGCAGGCTGCAGACATCCCAGCAGAGCAGCAGGTAATCAGTAGGCTGTCCTCTATGGGGAAGGTGTTAAATCCTTCTTGGAGTGCTGACAAAAAGAGTTACAGCCCATATGTTTATTGCCAGAAAAATAATAAAAAGAGTATTGGTTTAACCAAGTCTAACAGCCATCAGAAGGTTTAGACATGTGCTCTTGCCTGGAGAATCGGTGTGCAGGGCCAGGAGGAATATTTCACCCCAACCCTGCCATCAAGTGATCAAAGCCAAGCTAACAACAGCCACTGGCCCAAACACCCACCAGACAGAAAATGTGGTGGCAAAACTGAGTGTGAGGAAATCCCTCCTGTGAACCCTGATGGCCTGTGAGGCCTCTCCCAAGAGACAGCTGTCCCTGCCTTCCTCCTGCAGTGCTCCTGCTGCATCTCCACCCCTCCTGTCGAGGGCAGCTCCCTGCACTGGGATGCTGCCCTGGGGCTGCTGATGGTGCAGGGTTGGCTGCCATGGTTGCCCAACCCTGCTGCCCTCTGGCAACTCCAGCCCCACTTCATTAGGTTCTCCTGGCGTTTTTGGGGCACTGCTTCGGGTTGGGGGCAAATGGGTGGAAAATTTTCTGTTTGAGAAGGACACACTGGTCTGGTGGAGTCTGGATGTGACGAGATGGGAAGAAACATCTTAAACTGAAGATTATTTGATTTAAGTGACCTCTTCAGTAGAAAAAAACAGAAAGGACATTGTTGGAAAGCAAATGAGTGCTTGAAATCAGAGCTGAGGGGAGCAAAACAAAACTGAGAAGGGGCCCAGGCAGTGCTGCTTAGCCAGGCTGGAGGCACAGGGCAGCCAGGGCTGGGGTTTGGTTGCTCTCTGTTCTCGTTTGCATTAACTAATGCTGCTTGGCATCATGTAATGCGTTATTGTTTTTATTGTTCTTGTTGTAAATACACCTAGAGGCATCTTATAAATAGAATTAATTATAGTTGTTTAATTCATTAGTTAAGTACACAGCGCATTTTGCTCGCTGGAGAGGCTTGGGTGGCTGCAGTCAGGGCATGCATGTACAAATCAATGTGTGGTCACGTTCACTATGCTGGGCCTGTGGCACCAGCTCTCCAGACCCTCTGGTCTCACATCCAGCTTCAGTCCCACTGCTGCCCTTTCTCTCAAAAGTTCATGTCAAAATTAAGTAATTGCAAGGAGAGTTTGGGAAGATTGGTCTACAAGAGAGCAACAAAACGGGAGGAGAAAAGCAGAAAATTTGGGAGAGAAGCACTTGAAACCTTCTCAGAGTTGTGGGTGGTTCAGTTTCTCCATCCTGGCTGGGAAGCCAAGGATGCTCCTGAACAGGGTGGTGATGGGTAGACTGTGTCACACTGTCCTGGCTCCTGCAAGGCCAATTTGGGAAGGGAAATGCTCTCTGTCAGGACAGCTAGAGGAGGAATTAAGATGTTGAGGCTGTTTTGTGAGAGAAAGAAATTAATAGGGCTCCTCACAGGGAACCAGGCCCTGCTTTTTGACTTTTGCCTGTTCAAGCAGGCAGTGATTGGAACCAGCTCCACAATCCTCCTCATGGAGAATTTCTTCCTCTCTTTCACCTCTTGTGGCTCACAGCAGAGTTTTATGAGCTCCCCCTGCCCAGGCTGACCCAGCTCAGAGCTGCCTCTCTCATAGGAGCAGAGCTGTTTTTCTCCAAACCACAACACAACTGAAAAAACACAGCGGGTCAATACATCACAGAGCACACACTTGAAAGGGAAGAGGCATAAAACTCATGTCATTGATGCAGGGCAAACTTGCTCCTCTTCCCCTGATGCTCTGAACATTCCCAGGGCTGGGAGTGTCCTTTCCTGACCTGAGGGTGGTAATGAGAGCTCAGGCAGTTGCTAAAGCTTGGGGAGAGGTGAAGGAAAACCTCACGCAGAGCAATGGTTATGACACTGGACTCCGGAGGAGTCGTGTTCGGTGATGGCTCTGATACTGGATGAGATGTCCCCATGGGCTGCAGCATCCCCATCATTCCCTCAGAGCCAGAGACATTGGCAGGGGACATAAAGCCCATGACAGGACTTGAGCAGCTCGCAAAGAGGCAGAGAGAACTTCCTCTCTCTGGCAGAACAGCAGGGTGGTAAAGATTTAAATTCAATCAGGGAGGAGTTCCAGTCCATTTTTGGTCACCAGGCTTTGCTCTGCATTAACCTCACCTGGGAGGAGTGGTGATGCCAAGGGCCTAGGTCACATAACTCAGGCATGCCTTGGACAAGAGCAGTTGTTCAAAACATCCCAAAACATCCCCCCCATCTGCCTGCACCGAGGTGATCATGAGCATCTTTGAAAGGTGTTCCTGCATCCCTTTGCAGGCAACTGCCTTTCCTTGCTGCAGGACTGGGAGGCACTCACAACAAGATGGAAAAAAATAATAATCCAAGGAAACCCAGCGAAGCCCCATGCAATAATAAAGGCCGACAATAACTAACAGTTGTTATTCAGACATTGTTAATGATATTATAAGCACTGCCATGTGCTAGGCAAGCTGTGACAGGCGCCCCGGTGGACATATGGATAATCAGATCACATGCCTGCTTCAATCAAAGCCATAAGTACCAACTTGATCAGAATCGGCGGCAAGCCCAAGCTAACAGGAGCTGGGGACGTGCTTTGGGGAAACATGTTCTTACAGACAAGAAAACAAACAAAAAGGGGAACCCTAATTGTGATGCTGGAGTGTCCTTGCTGTGCATGAGACAGCCCAGCCCGAGAGAGCTCAGCACCCCTGGGACAGAGCCTGGCCCTGAGCTCCCACAGCAAGGGGCTTCCAGCTCCAGGGCATCACAGCCACCACGGGAGATGAACGCACCCAGAATCGACTGCAGCAGCAGTTTTCCTCTCTGCTGCCCCTCCAGATCAGTGCCCTAGCATGGGAGGAAGACTCTTGCCAGCGCTGCTATGGATGGAGGTGGCTGGGACGTTTTACCTCGATTCACCTCCTCTGTGCAGCCAGTTGCTCTCTGCACTGGGTGCAGAGACGTAGCTCCCTCCAGCACACACCTGAGCACTGCCAGTCAAGTCCCAGGCAGCTCACTGTCATTAGAAACACTGAACATAATCACCAAATTTAATGCCTTTATCATTGCTCGATGGATCAGTGAACAGAGGAGCTAAAAGAAAGACAATTAGAAGCGTCAGTCTATGCTAATTTTTTTTCCATCGCCTTGCTTTTGTCTAAAGAGTTATTCATTTCCTAATTGTGAAATGTAATTTTGTTTGGGGGCTTTTGTTATATTTGTTTTGTTGTGTGGCTAATGCAGTTATTTGCTGCACACAGCTGCTTTTTTCCCCGCTCAGCCCGTTTAATGGAATTCTTTGGCAGCTTTGATTTGAAATCATTTTGGTTTAGTGACCAGGCCATTTATGGAAGGGAAAATCAGGTTGTTTCCTGGATTTCTGAGTCATATTTTTCTGAGCAAGATTCACTTTTTTAAATGCATGTTTTCATGAAGGCTTTTAATCCGGTCATTTTGGTTCCAGTGGAGACAACTCCTCCCATCCTGTGAGGGGCCCACACCAAAACCCTCTTGCCACTCTTTAGGAGAAAACCCCAAGGAGTAACCCTTCTGTGTGCTGAACACATATTCCAACTAATGTTGCAAAATCTTGGACCATCCCAGACTTTTCCTTCCCACAAAGGACATCCACGAAGGAGAGCCACTGCCACCTCAGCCCTGCTGAGGCTCTTGGCAATGGCTGTGCCCCAGGCAGACCCACAGGATCTGTTTTTGTTACGTCATAGACCGCACCTGAAAGTTGTTTTTTCCACTCTAAGTGTTTAACTGGAAGGCCTCCTACAGCTCCAGAGCCCTGCTGAGCGGGATGGCAATGCAGGGAGTGAGTAAATTGCCCTTTTAGCACGTTTTCTCCGGCAAGAGGATTTTCAGTACCAGCCCTCCCTCCATGTGAAATCCAGAGCGAAGGTAAACTGATTTAAAACCAATCACTAACACTTACACACAGCCCCGTGTTTGAGCATCCCTGCCCATCTAAGCTTCATCTTGGACTATTGAATCAATCCTGTCTCCACTGCTGCTTTCCTAAGTAACAAACCAAATCTGATGATGGCACCGTCTCCTCTAATTGACTGAGCTGCACAAGCATAGCCATGTCGCAGGATGTGGGACACAAAGTATGTGAAGATATTGACAAACTCCAGGCTGAGGGAGGGAGGAAGCAGGACTGGACCCAGGCATGAAGGCTCACAGGGCTGGGGACCCCAACAGGAGAACAAACGTTCATGTGGAAGTTGGGTGTGCCCTACACGGCAAGATCAACTAAGGTTTGTGGAGAGGGGATCCATTACAGCATGATCTGACAAATATGGACTTGAAACCATGTGCAGGATAGGTTTTGTATTTTGGGTGCATCTGTTTCACTGAAAACTTGGAGATGCATCAGGTTTTGAAAGGTTTTTTTCACCACAAAGCCCCAGTTTCCATGATTTTCTGCTGAACTAAATTTCCGACCCAGTTTTGTTTGGTTCAGTGGAAGTACCTTGATCCTCCATTTGTCTCCCTTTGGGTGCACACCCATTTCCCCCCAGGGGTTGCACTCCATGTCCCTACAGTCACGTTGTTTCCAGGGTGGACAAAGCAGGGACATTTGCACACCAGGCTCATCCCAGGCTCCAGCGATGGGGACATCCCTCTCACCTCTTTGCTCCCCACCACTTGTGCAGGTGACATGGAGATCATGGTGATTTTTCTGGTCACCTCAGGCAGATGAGACCTGCGGTGACACAGCTGACAGCGGACATGGGATGGGACATTTCAGCAGCAAGTGCCAGTGGTATCTCCCACTTTGCCATGGAAATCGTGGTTCAGAGAAGATTTACCCTGCAGGCCTGAGGAAAGGACTTTGACCCTTGTGGGGTTGTGCTCTTCAGAAGCAAAGAGATGCTTCACTCATCTGCTAGGAGTGGTACTTAATGCCCTTAAGGAGCAGTGCCAGGGGCCTAGCTGGCTTCCAGGGGACAGAATACTTCCTGTTTGGTCCTTCATAAACTTTTCATTTCCTGCAGAATTGTGCATCTCTGCCAGGTCTTGCCCCACTTCTCCAGCTTGGACTGAGTTCCTCTCAACCATGCTCTGGCCAAGAAAAATCCCAGCTCCAGCAGGAACCACAATCCTCAAACCATGCCTGGCTCTGTGAAGCCCTTCAGAACCAAGCCCTGCTGCCCACGTGGGCTCCTGCCCACTCAGCCCAGCATCCCTGCAGTGGCACCGGGGGGATCCTCAACTCTACCAGGCACTGCTGGAGAAGTGAAATCATCAACTCGTGTGGCTGGGCTGGGAACAGGTGTGTGAAAATTGGCACCCAGGCACCCGCTCCAACAACGTTGTTTTTTCCTTGTGTGCCATAAATCAGAGTGCTAATCTTTCACTGTCCGGCGAGATCTCTCACTGGGAGGGTGATAAATTGCCCTCCAGCCCTTGACAGCTGCTGGGAAATCACTCACAGCCCGAGACAAACCTCTAAATCTGACATTATAGAGTGTTGAAAGGAAGAATGTCTGTTTTTATAACCTACCTCAGTTATAATAAATATTTAAAATCCACATTAACATCCTCTTATAGTTACAATCTGCCCTCTATGGAACAGTGTCCAACTTAGATTTAATTAGCAACTGAACCTTTGCAGTCCAAGCTCCTATTTAGGCTGAAGATCCAAATCTCCGATGAAATGCTTCTGTTTTCTTAAACTACCTGCACTGTAATAAATATTCGCCATGTCGCCAGGCAGCTCTGTTGGAGACAGTGCTCTTTTTGTCTTCTCAAAGGCTAACATTTAATTTAAATGATAGGGTCTTTCCAGACTCCAGGGGGAATTTGTTTCCTGCTTTCCATAAACTTTGCCATACTTCACCTCTAAGGCACCAGGAGAACACAGGAATGGAAACACCTTGATGCAGGTATGGGACTGAAGTGATGAAAATAAAATCTGGGCACAAGTGCTCTGGCTTTTGGACATGAGCACATGCTAGAAACAGGGAGCAGAGACCTCCCCTTTCTATAAAGCTAAGGAGAATTTTGGAGCTGTATTCCAAACTCCTGCAGTTGGCTTCTCTTGGAGAGAGGGAACTAAAAATACCCATCCAGAAGTTCTTACATCCTCAGTCTTTTTCCCACCTGCTTTTGCAGGGTGCCTTGTTTCCTTGATTATTATTTTGTGCCAGTTTATTTCCAGAAGGCAGCATTCCAACTCACTTCTCCCCTCTGTCCTGACTAGTGTTTCACCAAGGTCTTTATCAAAAATATCCCAGAAATAAACACAGGCAGAAGTGTTTTAAAAACCCCCAAGTTTTCCTGCATGTCCCTTAAGTAAAAATCCTACATCTGTCCATTTTGAATTGTGGTGGTTTCTTTCCTGTCCTGCCTATTTGCTGCTGCCCTATGACTGTGTCAGCCTATGGCAGAGAGAGGAGGAGTGTCATACCCAGAAATCAGCGTGACCCACATGCCTACAGCCCCCTGGCTCCAGAGGTGCCCTGGAGCTGCTCCACCAGCCCATCAGGACACACTCTCTGGGCGGGCTCAGAGCAGCTGTGGCTGCAGCTCCAGGGCCAAGGCTGGCAGGGAGGTTTGCTAAAAACCCTGGAGGTGTCAGCCACCCTGCCAGCACCCTGCTTGGGGGTTGTGGTTAATAGGAAAGGGTCAGGAGGCTGCAGGCAGGATGGGGCAGCAGGACAGCTGTGGTGTGTGCACAGGCTTCCCTCGGTTTCGTATTTGGGCACCCTGCGTCCATCCCAGCTGCTGCTGGAATCAATAGGGTATCAATCAAGGCATCCCAGAGGAAACCCGCTGCTCACACAGAAACAAACAGACATTTTCCTTCTGCATGTCACAGAAAGCTACAGACATCTCCTGGCATTGTCTGAACTGAGGGTAAAAGGGACACAGCATCTTCAGCTGCATCATCGGAGAGTAGGTTATAGAAATTGGAGTGTGATTTATGTACATTGGATATAAACATATATGCAGACACATCCTGCCCCGTGTTAAAGAGACAGACATGGGCTTCTTTCATTTCTAACCCTCCAAATGATGGCAGACACACAAAAGGGTATGCGGATTTTAAAAGAGCATCCTCTAAACTCTGGTATTTTGCCTCCTGCATATCTTCTGTACTGTGAGATTAATCAATCAGATGGTCCAGTGAAAGCAATGTTTGTGAAAGAAAAACCATGAGCATCCTGGTGGCACATCCATAGTTTGATGGCCTGATTGGGAGCTTCTTATCTCTGCAAATGTACATTTGGTTTCTTGCAATGTGCATCGGGTTTCCCTTTTCATTTCCAGTTTGTTTCTGGCTGTATCAATGTTTAGCCATCGCTGATTCTGTGCTGTCCTGCCAGCCTCTGAGGACAGCAGGAGATGAAAGTGCGGCTGATCAGCTCTCACCTACCATTCAAAGCAAAAGCAGAACCAGCTTCAAACATCTCCTCACCCCAAACTACTCCTGCCCCGGTATTTGTTTACATGAGCTGCCTGCTGTGAATCTTGCTTGGGTTTGTAGAGATAGCATCACCCCCCTTGGGAAACAGCCCGTGCATTTTACCAGGAAGCCTGCTGTTTTACAAAGGCTTTACAACCAGTGGCTCCTTCCTCTGAGAAAAGTTACATTCTCGAGCATTCAAGGTTTGTTTTTTGATTATGCGGGAAATGGTGTGAATGGAAGTCACAGAGTCCTCATGGGAGAGAGGTAACATGAATCCCAGCAGCTTTCTTAACCTTTGCTTTTGCAGATGTTTTTGGCTTTGCACAAGGAGCTCCCAGGAAGTCTCAGATGCAGAGCACATGGGAAGAAAGATGCTGACACTCCCACAACTCTCTCAGTGAGTGCACTGTGCTGGGATGGCAAAGGCATTAGAGGGTCTGCCTGCCCTGTCCACCCAAAGGTCCACAGAAGGATGTTTAGCCCTTCTGGGATGAGCAGGGAAAGAGGTTTGGAAAAATCTGCTCTTTTGCCATTGTAGAAGAGAAGGCTTTTCCATATCTTCCTAGACACCAAACTACTATTTCATGGAGCCACATGTCAGATGTGCCTGTCATTGTCCACTGAGTATGGACAAGGTTTTAGGTGAGCTCAAGTCCTCAGGCTGTGTTTAAATTTCTTTAGGATGACAGATGTGAACAGTTTGACTCCTAAAAGAATTGGGTTGTACAATGTCCTCTCTACCTTCTTGCCCAACTTTCTGCTCCTGCAGTTGGCATTATGCAGACAGATGGACTAGATCAACTTAGGGTTTTTTGTAGCCTCAGCAATCACCTCTGAAAGCTCAAGGAAGAGTTGAAAAAACAAAGAGAAGAAGGAAAATCAGCTTTCTGGGCAGAAGCACTGCCCTAGATTCCTAAGAACCAGTGCTCAGTGTGAAACCATACTCAGCTCAAAACAAGGCTCGTCCCCAAGGAGGAATGTGCTTAGGGAGCCTGTCTGGAGGCTGAAGCCAAAACAGCAGGTGACAATGGACAAGCAGATGACAAAAGCAGGCAGAGATGAGGTGTGGCTTTGAAACTCCTGCAAGCTGCTTGCCGGTTTCAGGTCTGAAAGCCTCTCATGGGCAGTCACTGCTGGCTCACTGTGAGCACTGGTGCTCAGTTCCTTTTTATGCAGCTATTCCCCCTGGACGCGCCAGCCGCGCTGCTCGCCAGCAGGACGGAGCTGAGCACCCTCATTAATCAACGTCATGCTCCAGGAGAAACGCTGAGTTCATTCTCATGTGTCTCCTCAGACCTCTGGGGACTGACTTGTCTCTAGCTGAGGCCGGTAGTCACCTGGAACAGTTTTCCAGCCCCCCTAAGCAGCAGGAGTGTCCATTAACTACCACGGATCGGTGGGGATGGTTTGTAAACTCCGGATACATACGGAGGGGCCCAGGCGCTTATTGGCTGGTGCTTTCCGCTCTCAGAAATGGGTCATTTAAACAGAAAACTGTAAAGTGTTCATGCCTCTGAATGCAGAGAAACTATCAAAACAAGCTCCCGTCTCCGCGCCACAGACCCGCCATTCAAACAGAGACTCAGGGCATGTTCTACGGGAATGATCCAAGTGCTCCCAGCAGATTCCTTTCCTTTTTCTGATGCCTTACACAATAAACATTTCAACTCTCTGGCGCGAGAGCAGACCTACCCCAATTACCAGGACAGCTTGTTTTGTTTGGAGTAATAGTTAAGGGTCCAATCCTGCATCCCTGGAGCCAGTGAGAAAACTCTCCTTGCTCCCAGTGGGCCTGAATCCAAGAGAGCCCCATGGTACATTAGAGACACTGCTGTAACAGGGAGGGTATTTTTGTCTTTCTTGATGGAAACAAAACCAGCTCAGGCAAGTTCTGCCAAGCTCTCCACCTATACAAGGGTGGAGACATCGTGGCTTCCCAATGAGGTGCAAGGCAGAAGCATCACCAAACGGTGCTGCTAAAGGCTCATCTGTGACAGCAGACACCAGGGCTTCACCGTGTCCTACAGCTGAGTGACTTTTGCTCCATGTCCTTGGACATCTGCAAGCCAGAGTGCAACACCACATTCCCTAAGGCCTTGGAAATGTCAGCTCTGCAGGGCCACATCTAAGGAAGTTGGAGAGGGGAGGAGTGAGAAAGAGATTGTAAACCTTTAAGGCCTGGCACTTAATGACCAACCAAAAGAAAAAAAATATGGTGAATTTCGTAAATGAGGTCTGAATACAAACAGCTGGTGAGTAATTGTTACATTCAGTGTAAGCATTATATAAAGTTGGGCTCTTTATCCCACCATCTGAAGGGGTGTACAGCTGGGAAGTTCAATGATGGGGAGAAGTGAGCTCAGAGAAAGGAGATTGTAGAGGGACCTAAACAAAGAGACAGGAGTCCAGAAATGGAACATCTCTTGGTGAATGATTAACCAGCACTCCTGGGGGATGTGTCAGTAGAGAAGATATTTTTGAAGGGCCACAATGCAAGAGTGAAAAAGTCTTGGAGAGCTTGGAAAGGAAATAGCAAATAGGCAGCTACAGCTGCCCTGAACCCAGGTGTGTCATTTCAGAAGGTACAGGGAGAGCTCTTCTGTGAATAATCTCCAGATCACTCAAACTCCAGGGCTAAGCAAACTCCATCTCTGCCTTGTCTAAAGGCTCCAGTGAAGCCCATCAGCTCACTCATTTACCTTGTTAAGTGCCATCTGTGCCTTATCAGCTGCGTGTCACATCCAGTTATTCCTCCCAGCTCCATCACCATGCTCAGCAAAGGTGCATCTCTATCTGAATATTTGCGAGTGAAATGAAGTCCATCTGCCCATACTACCAATATGTAGCTTGTCAGGGTGTCTTCCATAGTTTCCCGTGTTCATGAAGCTGATTTTTATCTTCTGAAATTTTTGGAATTACCCCCAAGCAATCTGATCTACCTCCTTATGGTCTCCAGAAGGTAGGATCAAGATAAACAGTATTAAAAGTGAGTAGAAAGCTTTGTGCTCTCTGAATATCTCAGTGCAGAGAGACTTCAGGATTTTCCTCCTGGTGTTTCAGCTCTTAGGATATCCCAAAATTACACAATGTATACCTCCTGAAAGATCCCATCTAGCCAGAAAGAGAACACATTGGTGTGATGTGGAATAATCTACCACTGAGCACCTCTCTGATTCTGCTCTGGTTTTGGAATTGCACCTGGAGGGACAAATAAATGTTATGAAGACAATAATGCACCTAAAAGTTGATAGATATTTCCAAAACTTGTTCAAAAGAGTATGGCTGGTGGATTGTTGAGACTACAAGCAGGATGCCACTACCATGGGGCTGACCCTGCATCAGACAGGAGCAACCACGCAGCCTTCAAATTCTCCAACAACTGTCTCTGAGAATGGAAGGGGCAAGCATATTTTAAAAGGGAAGTATTTATAGCAAAACAGTTAAAAAATAAGAAATGCATTTCTGCCTTTTCCCAATGTTTTCAACATTTTTCCCAGGAAAGAATTATTTTTCAAAAAGTTCCCAAAAGCCTAGAGTGTTTCTGAATATCCTCCAACAACAGCCTTTCCATTATTTCTTGAAAAATACATGTCTTCAGAGGTTTAGGAAGCAGGACCTTCAGCAGCAGGACCAGTGCTGAGCAGGGAAGATGTGGGGAGCAGCATGTGAAACCCTCTGGGCCTTACCTGGAGGAAACCACACTGCTTCACTTTCTCACACGGGCTTCGGGTTTAAACATAAATCTCCTCTGTAGCAGAGGCCTGAGCAAATGCCAGATGTGGGATTTAATCTGTGCATGGCCTCGACCCTGTGACCCTTGGCAAGATGTCGAGCTGGAGACCAGCGTTACTCCTAAATATCTAAAAGGATGAAACCATGGTGTGCTGAACTGGCACAAGCCCTTCTGTGGGGCCATTTCTGCTTATTCTCCACTGCAAAGCAATCCTCCCAGGGGCCTGGCCTGTAGCTTGCTGCTGCCTCCTTTCACCATGTGTGTTTTTGCATGGGGCAGGAGCTGCTGGGTGCTTGGGCTGGAGCATCCTCCCTGGCACCTCTCTTCCAGAGCTGTGCCAGATGACGGCGCGTTGATGAGTTCTGGCTCTGCAGCCTGCGTGGTCACAGGCAAGCAGGAAAGGGGCAGGGAATGATCACTTGGACATGTCTTGAAACCCACTGCCTGCCTGGGCAGGGCAGACCCAATGGCTCTACACTTTTCTATGCTGCTGGCACTGCCAAAGCGAAGGGGTCCGACGGCTGCACTCCCCTGTGAGCCCTGTCAGTCTTTCTGTCCGCCCAGATCCGTCTGCCTTTATGCACCTTCCCTTGCAAGCAGCGATTTCTGACAGCTAATATTTCACAGAAACTGGAGCCAGCTCTCTCCCTCCCTCCTTTTTTTTCCCCTCTCTCTCTTCTGTTTATGAAGCTGAGGGTAAGTGTTTAATTAGTTGCCTAATTGCCTGGGTAATTGGTAGACATACTCAGCTCTCCAAGTAATCAGTCTGAACAGGCCTTGAAAATATCTGGCCCAATATTCATTAGTGCAGTTAAATCGTTAAACAGTTACTGTGTTTGGTTCCTGACAAAGCCCCGCCAAGGGCTGTGCTGGCTGCAGCTCTCCCGGCGTAGGGGACATGCCAGGGACACCCCGCTTCCAGGGAAAGCTGCTCCAGCCATGCTGCTGCCAGAGGGGCTGGGGCTGCTGGGAGGGAAAGCCCCAACAAGTGCAAAGGGCAAAGCGAGAGATCTGGGCCCTGCGTGGGGGACATTGGCAATGGGAGCCTCCTTCTCTCTGCCTGACCTCTTGCTCCAGCCTCCCTTTCCTGTGCTGTTGGCTCCAGTCCCCTCTGCGTGTGGGCAGCTGCCCCTCTCCCTCCCCTGACCACAGCAGGTTTGCAAGCCCGTTCTGCCACTAGCCCAAGCATCAATGTGGATATTGCCTCAGCCAGCTGCCCTGACCAGAGGACCTCATTAAAAGGGCCCTGGTGGGTTGTGCACTGGCTCAGTACAAAGTCACCGTTCTGCCAAGTGCTGCTAACCCACTGCCTGCCTGCCCGCCGATCTGTCCATCCCAGCTCCCTCCTTGTGGATGGGGTTGGCACTGGTAAGAATCTGAAGCCTTGAAGGTGGTCTCCAAAGGGCTCCCGTTCCCCACAGGTGAGCTTCAGTCAGGGTTCAGCAGCAATTTCAGATTATAGGAGATTCCTGCATGACCATCCAAGAGGCAACACTACAGTAAGGAGGAAGGCATCAACGTGTCTGGGTCTGGAGGCAAAAGATTTGAGATTCAAGTCACAAGAAGGAACAAGCTTCTCTCCACCAGCTTGGTCCATGTAGTGGGTTGATTGGGCTGCATAGAGTCCAAGCAGATGGGATTAAAAGTAAGCAAGATGCAGTTGTAGCCTGGTGGTGTGGCTGGACAGGACTGCCAACAAGGGAGCTGCTCAGAACGCTCCCAAACAATTCCAAAACACATGGAACAGTGAGCCCTAAACACTAGGCCCAGCTCAGCTGGTGGTCGGCAGGGATAAATGACCTCCAAGTTATTTCTAGCAATGATTCAAGGCAAATGCATGTGTTAGGAATTGGACCCTCATTAAAAGGTTACTTGGCTGCAGATCCTTGTGCAATTAAGTGCAGAGGGGACGGGAGCCAGCGCTGCTTTCCCAGCTGAACCTCTCCAGCCAACACCCCCCTCCTTCCCTTGGTGCTGCCAGAAGTCTGTGTCCAGCAGCTCCACGTGCTTCATTTTCCACTGAGCTGGCTCATCCCCCTTTCCAGTGCTTCTTTGAGTTCACCTGCTTGGGGTCTGAGCCCATGAGCTTATTGCTCCCTACCAGCTCCTGACACTCCCCAAAAACCCGCAGTGCAGGACCACTCAAAGAAGGGACTGAAGTCCTGGGCAGTGGCAGAGGGGGAGATGACAACATCCAGGCACGTAAATTCCTAATCAGATCTCTCACCTTGGCTTTTGCCAGGGGAACAGTTGGGTTCCTGGCAGACAGGACATTGACCTGAAAACGAGGACAGGACATGCTCCGCCAGGCCCCGGGGCAGCCTGGTGGCCCCGTGCCAGCCCTGCCAAGTACCAACCTCCCTGCACAGAAGGCAGGGCGGGATTTGGGGCAGGGCAAGAGGGAAACTGGAGGAAGGCACAGAAAACGTCCAGAAAGGGAAAGGGGAAATAAAAAGATAAAGAAGGGAGAATATAGGTGTGAGCTTTGACCCAGGGGTGAAGAGGAAATTGGAGATGGTGAGTTAAAAGGAAAAGGATGCTGAAGAGATCAGAGAAGCTTTTTGTTCCTGCACAAGAGATATTGATAACTGGAGGAGAAAACTTGAGATGGTAATGTAAGGATTTAGGGGAAGGCAAAACACCCTGCTGTGCAGTAAATCCAGGAGAATGTGCATGCACAGTGGGTGGCATGAATGTTCCCTGACCCCAAAGCCCCAGGAGAGCTGGCAGGGAGCCTCTGGTGTGGCTGTACCTGTTTGGAGCAACCAGCCCCAGCAAGGAGCCTTGTGCTTCATCTGCATCGGGGACATCTTCCTCCTTTTCCCCTCCTCCTTTGTTCGTGTATCTTCTGGGATTTTCAGGAGAACATTCCATCCCTTTTGGGGATGATGGAAGACAGTTTGTAGAGAGTCCCTCTGCTAGGAGTGCCTGCCCAAAGGAAGATTTTCAGGCACTGGGGAGCACCAGGCAGGTCCCAATGAGTCTCCTGGGGAAGAGGAAGAGCATGCCGGGGGAGGAATGTCAGAGGTGACATGGAAATAGGTCTCCATCCATTACTGTGTGGGGCGGTCCTTTTGAGTCACTGGCTGGCTTTGTTCTCACCAACATCTGTAAGAGATTATGGATGCCTTCCTCGCCGAGGACATGGACGGGATCTATAAATACCAGGAGCCAGGGCTTGCTGCTGTCAGAGGAGAGCTCTGCCTGGGTGGCCTGGAGGCCAGTGCACACAGCAGGCCCGGGAATGCAGGCTGTGTCCCTAGCCAGGCACCCCAGGACGTCTGGAAGGACTAGCACACGGTGGTGACACCACTGGCAGGGTATTCCCTGGGATGATGCTAAGCCAGAGACAGCTGGGAATGCAGCCAGACAGTGGGAGCACAGCACTGGGGCATCCTCAGCACCAGTTCCAGTGCGGATACCTGCTCCTCACTCACCTTGAGAAATCCATATAGCTTTTCACCTAAAACTAAACTGACCCCTGCAAAGGGGCAAGGTTTATTCAGGACTTAAATTTTCGTTTTTAATTTAGCAAGGACCTCAATAGCCATCTCCCGTAAATGGCTTGGCAGACGCCATAGCACGGGCACTGTTTAAAGAGCACAAACAGAGCAGAGCTGTTAATGCTCCTTCCTCCCAACTTCCCTGTGTCAACACCACTCCCCTGAGACCAACCTCTAATTCCTGACTCCACCCCAGGCTCTTGCTCTGAATGTCACAGGCCTTGGTTCGGTTTGTGCAACTCTTACACTGTCCAGCAGGAACAGAACTCTCCAGTGGCTCATTGCTTGAGTATGTCTTTGTTCACTCAGCTTTTCCCTCCAAAAAAGGATCCTGCTTTTATAAGCTGTTAGAAGCCTGGAGATCCAGCACTACACTAACATGTTGTTAGCCACAATTATCCCCTTTCTGACAAAGGATTCCTGATTAGGGCTGTTGCATATTCATCGGTAGACTTCGCCAAGCCTTGCTTTGTTTTTCAAGGTCGAGGATTGCATTTCTTTGGATTCAATTCCCATCATAGACGTAGATTACAAGGCAGGAGAGGAGAAGGCGGCTGAGGTTGCTGGAAGCATCGAATCCTCCTGGTATTGCTCTAAGCACTCGCTCTGAGTCGTGTGCCAGACTTGCCATGCGAACCAGGCGCCCTGGGCTTGGGTGGGTGAGCTGGGCAGCCTCAGAACCGAGCCTGGCTGCAGGTGTGACGTGCTGAGATCTGAGAGAGGGGATCCCCTAAGATTCCCAGGGGTGAAGGGTGACTGCTGGGCAGGGATTTCAACCCAGAATACACTCCCAGCACTTCATGAGGTCCAGTTCAATGTTCCCCTTGAGGGACTGGTGCCACTGGCTACCACGGGAGAAGGGACAAAAGGGGCACTTAGGCAGGATGGAATATTTCACAGAGGAACTTCAGCTGGTGTCCCCTGATGATTGCAGCACTGAAAAAAAAAAAAAAAAAAAAAAAAAAAAAAAAAAAGAAAAAAAAAAAAAAAAAAGGAAGAAAAGGAAAAAATAATTACTTCTCAGCCTCTAACCTTTCTAGCAAGTGACTATGTAATAAATAATCCACATGTCTCTCCAGTGCAATCCATCAGCAGGAGTGCCTAATTACTTTAGACTCACTTTGAAAACCCTTCCAGTGACACTTTCAGATAAATAAAAAATTAATATTGAACTAAAGCAGTAACCCAGAGAAAGTTTCCCCACTTCTCTCAGTTCTCTCCAAGTCTGGGCTGATGCCCAGAAGGCTCCATGCCCAGGGATATTTTCCCCTTTTATGCTGAAAGGTGAGCATGGGCTGCAGTTCACAGGTCATCAGCCATGGAGTGCCCATGGTGACACCCCACTCCAGATGTGCAGATGCTGGGAGAAATACCTGGAGACAGAGTCACTGCAGCTTTTGCATGTGAAGATTTTTTTTTTCTTTAATCCTTTCCTCTGGAAGTTTTCTATTATTTGTTTCTAAGAGTGTCTTTTGGAGGCAAGGAAGCTCCAGTTTCCTTCTTGGAGCTGTTCACTGATCCCCAGTCACGCTCTTTTCTGTGTCTCCCCTTTCTCTCCCATTCCCAAGAGTACACCTGTGAGGAGAGGCACCTCTGGGCTCACCTAAAATCTGGCTGAGATGACTTTCACCCTTTGTACCCCACACGCAGCCCACCAAGGCTGAGGGACACCTGCTGTGTGATTCCTGCACTGATTCTGCACCTCATGTCTTTGGCAGCTGAAGGTTGGAGCCTTCTAAAAAGACTTTGTCCAGTATCTTCTTTCTCATCTTCACATCCCACTTCTCCATGCCCTTCTTTCTCTTCTCTCATCTCTGCTTAGAGCCTTGGGCAGTACCCAACAAGCATTTAAAAACTAAAAATGAAACAAAACAAAAGAAACAAAATGAAATACCTGAGAAAAGTAGGTCCAGAAACCAATAAGTTCTGATTTCACTGTAGGTTACTGCAGCCGAGGCAGTCATCTGTCACGGGAGGAAGATGCTTAAAAAACCTCCACAGGAGAATTAATTAAATGAATTTCAGTCTGCCAATTGTTTGTTATTTTTGCTGACCTCACCAAGTGGATTAATATTTAATTAGCCTTTAGGAGAAGTGGAAAGCACTTATTAACCTGTTATGTCAATCTGTCAGGCCTGGGGTCTCAGGACAGGCACTGTTACCATGAAACAATAGAAATATCAAGGTCTGTTTCTTTCTGTCTCAGCTGTTTTCCCTGTTGGAAAGTGGCTTTTTGGGGGGAAGAGAGGGAGGCAACCCACTATGCCTAGCTGAGGGGTCTCTAAAAGTGAGTGTCACAAATCTAGGTGTCTTTTAGAGGCCAGAGCAAGAGCTAAGGAAGGCATATGTGCTGTCCCAGGTGCAGGTGGGAAGCACATATGGATAAATTATCCCCTTGGAGGCATTTAAGAACTCAGGCTAGATCTCATTTGGTGTGGTGCTGGTGACTAAGGGGAAAGGTTTGGGCTTTCCTTCATTTTTCTTGCTTAAAGCACTGCTTCCTTTATACTGTGTTTACAGTTATCATAGTTTAGGAAGTGCTAAACTTGGTGTTGACACATCCTCATCAGTGGGGAGATGCAGTCAGGCACCGCACGACACAGAGGTCTCGGGTGAGTCTCCATTAAAGAAAAGCTCTAAAACAGAGAACAGGATGAACACAGATGGCAGAACAAGAAACCCGTCCCCACTGGCAACAAAGACCAGAAGGTCCCCGTCCAGCATCTGAGCTCAATAAAGCTGGGGAGTCCCACCCCGGGAAAACGACCACGTCTGCTTGTCACAGGGCCTGGGTCTGGCCCAAAAGAAATAAAACCTCAAGCACAATTAAACCCCTAGGAAACATCCTCAGCAAAACAGTTACACTAATGCTGCGTACAGGTTAGTGGAGCTGGGAGGGGCTTGGAAGGAGATGATGGCTGAAGTGCTAGAGTGGATGAATATCTTTGGTGGAAATTCTCCCAGATGCTGGGCACAGCCTCAACCTGACATCTTCTTTACTGCTCAGAGAGGAGCCAAAGTGTCTTCTCCAAACCTCCTCAAATCCTGATGGCTCTGAGCATCACACACAGCTTATACTTTCGTCTGGTAAATCAAAACTAAACTTCAGGTTAAAATCACCCACTGGGTCTCAGTGTGTTTAAAACCTCACCAGGAAGCCCAAGCAGCATCCACACCCTGGATTTGCTGTTATTAAACAAGGGCACCAGAGAAATGCTAGCCACACAAGAGCCAACCTCCCCTCAGAGAGGCTTCAGCAGACAGCAAAAATGACAAATCACGATCAGGACAATACGGGGCTGTTGGCAGTGGGCAGGGGCTCCTGAGCCCCCTTCAGTCTCTGTACGGAGAGGCAAAATGAGCAAGCAGAGGCAGGAGTGCCTGGAGATGAGCCCTGGGCGTGTGGCATCATGGGGGCTGCCAAGGGTCACACTCCCCTCCCTGCAATCTGTGCCAGCTCTCCCAAGCTCTGTCCGAGCCTGGCCATGTCCTGCCTCATCCCGCGGGGCAGGGACACTGCCTGCAGAACCCTCCTGCCTGGACTGGGTGCCCTCACTGCCGCTCAGTGACAGGCCTTATCATTTATTATTATTATTTTTTCAAAATTAAAATCCTCCCGAGCTTTATTAAATAGGGATGCTGATAGGTAATTAAATCGCAACTTAATTAAATCTGCCGGCTCAATCCAACCACGGCGTGCTGGCTACTCTGCAATCCCTGAGAGAGGGGCTGTCGGTGGAGGAGAGCTTTGTGAATTAAACAGCACCACGCCTGGCACTGCCACCTCCCTGCCAGGCCCAGCGGGAAGGGCACTGAGGGGCTTCTCCACACGTCCAGCAACCCATTGCAACAGGGGCAGCTGGGCACCACGGAGGAGCTGACCTGCCTTTGTTAGAGCTTTTCAGGTAGGGCCTAACTCCTTCCAGGGTGACAGGACCAAACCAAGGCGCTGGAGGCAGGTGAGGGTTTATGTCTACTTGCTTTGGTGTGACATGATAGTGCTGAGCATTACATGGTGGGCAGCTAGGGGAGGACTTTCCCTCCATTGGTATGCAGCACCTCTGTGGGGTGAAGGCTGTGGTGGCAGTCTGGGATTGCAGAGAGCTTGCAAAGACAGGAATTTGGATGAGAGAAGGGCTGGGACACCATTTCCCTGTGCTGGTTGTTCCTTCTGCACTTTGGGATAGAGCAGAAGGTGCTGTAGGATGCTGTGCATATTGATGTTGAGCCTGGTGAATGCTCACTCCAAGGGTCAGAGGACAAAAATCCACTGGAGGAGGCTCCTGTGGTCTGCTGCTGCTGTTGCTGGTGGGTTTTGCAGACACAGTCCTGCCCTGCAGATGCCAGCCCCAGCCCTGGCTCTGCTCCCCAGACTTTGCCTTCCCGTCTCTCTGGCTCAGCTGCTCCGAACAAGGGGCCAAAGGCAGCGACATGGAAAAATAACCAGGCAGTCTTGCTAAATCATCAGTCTGCTCGTCCCAAGGAAAACAGACCTTGGAAAGAATTTTCCTTTTCTTTTTTCCCCCTTTTTCATTTCAACACAGGCTGAGCTTTCCCAAACCTCAGGGTTTTTTCCCAGCCCTGGAAGGCACCAGGAAGGGATGAGCAGCCCCAAGGACAGGCACTTTCTCTTCCTACACCATGGGATCCCCTTTAAGGAGGCACCACCTCACCCAACAGCAGAGTCCCCATGGCTACAGGGCTGAAAGCCCTTGCTCTCCATGCCTTGGTACCACCCACCCTCATGTTCCAGACCTGTCCCTGTGGCCCCCTCAGAGGAGCCCAGCTATATCACACTGGTGGTTACTCCTTCACCCTGCCCACAGGGCAAAATAGCCATTCCTGCCCAGAGAGGAAATTGTTCTATCATGCATCTATGGCCTCCTCAAAGTCTCAGAGAGGCCCTTGATCTCTTCTTGGCTGTGGAGTCCCACAGGAAAGGAACCATGCTTTTGAGGGAGGTCTCACAACCCCTGGGGTTTCCCCAGATTTGCAGGATACTTGAAAATGTTTCAGATCCCCCTGCAACCCCCCAGGAGGTTATAGAAG
>VWZN01018872.1:79292-126506 GCA_013396955.1 Regulus satrapa | reverse complement strand
TAGAAGAAAACATAAAAAAAAAATTATATATATATATATATATATATATAAAGAGTTGGAAGAGCAGCAACATCTAATGAAAGGCAAAACCCCAAAGAGAGGGACAAACTAAACTACAGGGAGCCTATTCAAGGGTGACTTTCATGCAGTAATCTTGGGAGATCAAATTCCTAACCTGCTTTCACCTCAGAGACAGAGGAGTGCAAGTCCTACCAGGATTAATGTTTAATGCTTGAGTTGGCAGGTGATGCCCTGTGTCGGGACACTTGGGTTCCCTGCTCTGCTCTGAAAGGGACTGGGACCTGAGCTCAAGCAGCGTCCACTCCGGATATTGGGGATGACCCTACTCTCAGGCAGAGGTCATGGAGTGGTTGTCAAGTTCAGCATTGCCTCCATCATTCCAAAGCCTTGTTCACAGGGCCAGATGAGTTGTTCTGTCTCTCTCTGCTGGGGCGTGTGAAACTTCAAACCTCTTAATTATTTTAGAGGCACTGAGGTGAACTGCTGGAACATGGCTTCGGGCAGGGCAGTTGTGAGAAAAGGCAGCTCATTCCTACTGCTGGGCTTGCATTTCTGCCCCTGGTGGCAGGGAACTGTTTTGCTGGAAGCCCACTCATGGCAGCCTCACCTCCTGTTCTCCCCACTGGGAAGAGACAGGGATTGAAAGAGAAATGGGTCAGCTGCAGAGGGACACAGGGGAACACCCCCTGTGAGACAGGAAAAGGCCTTACTGAAGATAAAGACCTAGGCAGACTCCAGGACACACAGATAAGCAGCTATAAACCCTGAGCAACTCTCTGAAACAAGGGTCATGTTGACAGGGACACCTGTTAATAGCCTGTGGAGAAGGGTTTATTTTCTCTTCTCTGTTACCAGTAGACTTTCTCCCTTGGGACTACAGAGCCTTATTTTGAGAGTCTGCTTTGAAGGCTAGATACCCACCCAATGTGGCCAGGTTTCCAAAAATATGTTACAAAGGTTCCCAACCCCTTAACTCTGGGGCAGCAACTCACCTTTAAGTAATGAATGGCCATCAGGTTCTCAGAACAGGATTACTTTTTTATTAGCAGCTATATGGGACCTGATTTTAGCTTCTCCAGGAAAGTAGTGGAAAGCAGTAGAAGGCTTTCTCTGAGTAGGTGTCCTACTGTGCTCTGAAGCTCTGGGAGACACTGATGATGAACCTTCTTCTGTCTCTTGAGAACAGATGTGTGCAGAGTAGCTCAGACCTCTAAGCAAGAAGACAGACAGGTTAGTTAATAGGTAGTAGATGTTTTCCGAGCTTCGCAGCCAAAAGCCTTCTTGAAAACAGGGTTCCCAAATCACATTTCTGGAATAAGAAAGTTCTGATCTGTGTCATAATGTCATCATTACCCTATCAGAGGAAAGAAAAATCTATTAAATCCTGATCCAAGAGTCTGGACAATCAGGGTTTAGCTCCAGAAAAGAATCTACATTTTGCACTTCAGCCCTTCTTTTCTTTGACAGACTGTTTTGTATTCTTTCATGTGTCCCAGGTGGTGCTAGGACATGTCAGAGCCAGGGCAGCTGGAAGTCATGGGACAAACCACAGGTAATTTGGCAGGAGAACATTAAAAAGCAAGAGGAGGAAACTATAAATTCAGAGTGTAGCCACCATAAAGTATTCCCTTAATTCCCAGCCAACCTCTTAAAAGCACAGATAGCTCTTCCCCCTACCCACAGGATGCCTTTCCCTCCCTGTAGGGTGTCGTGTTATGGCTCAGACAACAGAATACCACGGGAACAGTGACCCTGATGGGTTTCACATGTGTTGCAAGACCTGGTGGAGACTCTGCCTTTTCCCATGCTGGACTTCCCTTGTGCAGTATCAAAGGTTTGTCCTCTCATGGCCCTGCTTCATTTCTCCCTCTGCTGAAGGGCTTCATCTCATCCTTCATCTTCTCATTGGTAAAAATGAGCCACCTTCCTTTAGAGGTGGGAATGTACCATAACCCTGGGTTCTAAACAGGCTGTAAGTCCCATGGCAACATCTGTGGACATTTATGAGGCTCCTTTCTGAGAAAGTAACACAGAGGAGCCATCAAAACCTTGCCCCATCTCCTTCTTGAGTCTTCCCAGGGCTGTGGACCTTGGAGAAGCTGCATGTGAGGCTGAGTTCTGCTTCCAGAAAGTCAAGAATGACAAAGTGTCCAAACTTTACTACAAGTAGTTAATGGAATTGTTCCTTCCACTTAACTAGAGTTGAATTTCTTCCACTTAAGAAGCACTGAAGTGTCTAAATCACATTTTCAAGAGTCAGAAATGTACAAACCCAAATCTCATAGATTTTCCTTCCAAATTGTTACCCTAACAAAGCCTTTTTCCTCCAGCTAAACCAGTGTCTTCTCATTTGCACTTTCTCTCCTTTTACCTCCTTTCTGGTTATCTTTTAACCAAAGGTCATTGCCAGATTCTCATTCTTGGTCATGCTTTAAAGGCCAGCTTTTGCCCTCTGAGGGGGAACAGGAAATACTCTGACCACTTCCATCTCATTTTAGCTGGTCACTTCCCTGTTCCATGCTGAGCCAAACCAGTGCTCTCCTCTCTTGCAGGCACATCTGCCTGGCCTGTGACCATGGGGTCAAGTGCACAGCAACCAGTGGTTGGGAAATTAGCTATATTTCTTGTGAGCTTCGTAGTATGAAACAGAAAATGAGTTTCTGAGGCAAATTGATGGAAATCTATTTGTAGTCTTGCTTCAAAAAAGAAATGATAAGTAGCAACTTAAAAATGACACAAAAGAAACTGCAGTGGAATTAATTTTTAAAGGCCCCTTTTTAAGAGAAATTTGAAAGATTTTTGCAAGAAAACACTCCACTGATCTGGCCATCTTATCTCACTTACTGAATACGACTGGTGAGCCTTCCATTTCTGCTTCAGAGCCCATTTATCTCCACTGCTGCCCTTAAAGGCGAGCACCTCTGATGAGGATTTAGTTCTAGCGTACCGACTGTTGAAGTGGAGAACTCATATTCTAAGTATTTTTGTGAATAGATAGATGTTTTAAACTTAGTCATACAGCTGAGATAAGTTTTCTGACACCAAACATTAACCAATGTTAAAGAGTTGAGCATACACAGGGAACAGCAGAAGAATTTTTAAAATTAGGACAGACTAAACAGAGGGGGACTTTTTGAAAGCCAAAACTAGCTAGAGACACAAGTATGAAGGAGCAGAAAGATATTAATGCAAGGAAAATGGGGAATAACACAAGAAATTGTGATGGGAAATAAGGAATGGGCCCGTCAGTCTATGGGGAGGGTAAAGATGGAGAGAAAGGGAGTGAGATCAAATGGATGGAGTAGCCAGACACAAGAAAACAAAGAGTAAATCTGGTATTTGTTATCTTTGGAAAGCAACAAAGCATTTGCTTTCTGCAGAGCTATTTTTGAATGTAGGCATGTTGCAGAAGAGTAAGAGAAGATGTAAGAGAAGACAGCATGCTTGAGTGCTGCCAGTAAAGTGATGGAATGCCAGATGAATGTTCTCCACTTGGGAATTTCTAGGTCTTCAAGTTCCAATTTGTGTTGGGACCTTGTATCTCACCTTAGCTGGTATGACCTGCAGCCATCAATGATTTTGGTGTTGTTGAGCCTCTAAACTAGCTGCTGGCAGCAGGGACTGTGTGGGGAGCACAATATCTCACAGACCTTGAGAAAGTGCAGAGGCCTCCCACCTGCCCATGTGCATGAAGCATGCTCCTTCTCCAGTGCTGATCCCAAGGGAAACTGCCAGGAGGAGCTCCGGAAGGTCAGAATGCAATTAAAACCAAAGAGATTTTCTTAATGGGTGCATAGGAAAATGGCTCTGCCTCTTGGGTCATACTTCTCCCACCCACTCTGCCATCCCAGGGTCTCCCAAGTGTCCTGTCCTTCCCTGTTGCTCCTCTTGTGGTCCTTCTCACTCATAACACCAGCCCCTCTGATGTCCAGGTCCAGTGACTGGGGGGACAGTTGGGTAAAGGTGTAAGTCCTGAGGGGAGGGGATTTACACCTCCTGTTGCCCTTGCAATGAATTACCAGGGCTGTTAATGGGCTGCTGCCCCAGTGCCTCGTAAATCGTGTGACTGAGGCTGAGCAGTGATGGGTGGCTTTGATCTGGACACGCTGCCCTGCCATGAACAGGAAAAGGAAGAGGTGATTTTTCATGGGTAACTACTCCTGCCTCCAAGTTTTCCACTCTGCTGAAACTTTGTCAGTGCCTAATAATCCATCAGTGGGGCTTTCTTTGCTCTGCTTTCACTCCATTACCACCTTCATGTTCCCATTTAGCTTCTTTCACACGGGCCCCGGAAAAGTTGTCTGTCTCCCACCATTCCAAAGCAGTTTGGAGGGTGGGAGCAAGGGCTAGGGTCACTCAACAGACTTCCTCTGAGGAGAGGAATCAAAAGGTGGATGCTGAGATGAAGGGAAAGAGCTACATCATGTCTACAGAGCTGGGAAGAAACTCAGTGGTGAAACCTTTAAGGGACTCAGAGGAAAAGCAAAACAAGGCTGGGATGTCACTTGGTGTGACAGGGTTAGATCTCCTAGGGCTCATTTGAGACACTCGAGAGATGTGCCATGCTGGGAGAATATGGGTTTTCTACAGGTCTCGTGTCACATCTTCCAGCCATGCCTGGTGTCTTGGATACTTCAAGATGTCTCAAGTAGTGCAATCCATTTGAGTACCTGAGCAGTCTTTTGTCTCCTTTTTCACCAAGGGCTGCTGTTCAGATTTATTCTCTAGGCTCATCATTTCTCTTGACTGTTCCTTCCTTCTGTCTCCTACAGATTAGACCGAGAGATCACATGCATTCAATTTTGTGCATTCTGCCTTCTGAATGGAACTGAATCCTCAGAACTGCACTGTTTTCTTAGACTAATGAATTCTTGGAGGGGAGTAAAAACCACCTTGGTAATAAATCCAGACTGTGAAGCCTTGATGTATCTGTTTTTCTGTTCGTCTCCACTGCTGCTAGACAGAATTAGCCCTCACCTAATACAGAGTGCAGACTTGATACAACCTTGTTTAGCACAATTGGTTTGAATCCATTATATTGACAATATCAATTTGTGTAATTCCTGCATTAGGATTTTGTACTAAACTGTATTTGAAAGGAGCTGTTGACCTTGATTAGCTCTTTAATTGTGGTTAAAATCCAAAGTAATTCAGATATCAGCCTTGACTGTGGAAGGAAAGGGCCACGCCATGTGACAGTGCAGTCAATAACTGCCACGTTCCCCACGGACACATCTCCCCTGTTTTATAGCTCTGGGTCTCACCACTTTCCTAGAGCATCCATTTGCCTCCACTTTGACCGTACCCTTGGGCTTCACCTCTCAAGGGCGTGTGGTAGGAGCAAGCACTCCAGGTCTCCTGGACACGTTCCAGCTGAATTGTCCTTGTGGCTCACACCACCACTTCTTCTGCATCCAGGTGGGATTTTTTTTCCTTCATTTTCCATCCTAAACAGGACTGTAACAAGGCTGGGAACTACACAAGGGCTGCTCAGAAAGGGGTAGGAAGGGGCCTGTCAACAAACCTAAATTTCAATGGCAAATATAGTCTGACTCCCTTTGTGGTCTCCTAGCAGCAGAAGAAAAAGAAGAGCATGGTTTAGTGTACATTAGGAAGTCCTCACCTGCCTTTCAGAGCCCAGGTGTCTGCAGGGGATGTGGAATGGTGTCATGGGCACCCTGGGGAAGGGATGGACAGGCCTGCTGGCACCGAGCTCTTACCACAACTCAGCAGGACCTGGGTGCCTCATTCTCTCAGGTCTGCAGAAGATCCCTGAGGTCTGTGCTGGTGCAAGTGTTCTGTGTGAAAAAATGCCAGGCAGGAGGAAAGGCCATTTCCAGGACTCCCATGTGCTGAAAGGGAAAATGGATGGGATGAAGCCTGGAGGGGGGGAACCCTTTTAAGTCAATGAGGAATTCTGCCAGAAAACAGCAGAAGGAGCAGTTCAGCAGGAATTACAGAGAAGAAAAAAAAAATCTGGCAAGAGATACAGCCTGGAAGATGGAGCACTTCATTTTGGGCAAACTGAATGTTTCAATTAAAAATGACAGAGCTGCGATCCTTTAAGAGCAGTCAGAATTTAATAAATTTTTCATGAATGGAAGCAGCCTGTATCCTGAAGACCTGACAAACTCTCTGCTCTTTGGAGATCATATGTTCTCCTGGATCTATGTCTTCCTGGCATCAGATGGCACTGCCAGCCACGGATCAAAGGAAAAAAGCACAAAAAGGCCCACCAGGCATCTTGTGCTACATATGTGTGCAGAAAAGAGTGTGCAGAGATAGAGATGGAGGCCTGGTGCTGCAGCAGGGAGGGAGAGGGTTCATGAGAAGGAAGAGCAAACCAACACTGGAGAACAGGATGCAGAGGTGAAAGAATAGGCCGTGAAGAAAACTAATATCAAGGAGAGGAGTTTGTGAAAGACAAGAGTAGAGCAGTGGAAATGGAGGGAGGGAAAGAGGAGGGAGAGGGGGAGGGAGGAACGTCCCCTCCGCGCCTGGGAAAAAGACAATAAAAAGCTGCGGACTCTTGTCACGCAGGACAATCCCAGCACTATTTACTGTTTGCTCATTTAACCTGGTTAATTTTTAATAATGTTGAAATTTTCATTTTAATAATTTAGGTAAATTATTTATTAAACCACAGGATAAAGGAATCATAGCAATTATGAATTGACAGTGTTACCTGAGGCTCATGAAAAGGTAAGGGTTTTGCAAAGTCCTTGTTATTGGATAAACATTAAATTAGTAACAACTTCACATCCAATTCAAATTACCTTCTTCCAAGTCTAAGATTGCTCTCTCTTGGTCTCTTCTGGGAAGGAGCACTGTGGCCAAAGAAGGTGGCAGGAGGAGGTCCCATGTGGGGCTGGGGTGTTTCTCCCAGGCATCTCTGTCCTGGAGGCAGTCTGTCCATCAGAGGATGGCAGCACAGTGACATTCGCTGCTCTGACCATGTAGAAAAACCCAGTCTGGTAATAGAGAAGATGGCTAGATGGGTCCTGTCTGGCTGTGACTTTCAGAGGAGCTGTGGCTTTTCTGGTACAAGAAATGCCAACAGAAGCATGCTGGTATTTCCCACCCCTTGCTTATGTAAGGGCTCCTTAGAGTATTTTGGTGAAGCAGACTCCCAAACCAGCCCAGTGACCATGGGAACAGCTGTCTGATGCCAACTCCTTCACAAAGTGCTCCTGAGGAAACACAGACCTGGTTCTGCAAGATCCCAGGGATGTTCTGGAGATGTTTGTGTAGAAATCCAGAGGCTGCCACTCGAGGAAAGCAACCTTTGCTGAGCAGAAGTTGGTGCTCTGCAAAGAGACGCAGCTCCTTGCTTAAGTAATTGCAGTGGGATTGCAAAATAAAGCTTTAACTGTTTGGAAGGGTGAAACTGATGAACTTTAAAAACACCTAGGGAAGATGGCATCCAGATACTCTGAGACAGAGACACAAGTATTGCTTTAGGGTGGGAGGATGGCAAGAGGTGGGAAGGGAAGGGTAAGGATGGGCCCTGAAGTCTGGTGGCCTCAACCAGGAAAGTCCTGCAGCATTTGCCCAACTCTCAGCATCAACATAGACCCACAGAATTCAAACCAATCATCTACAACTTAACAGCAAATGCAAATTTTAAGTGTTGCAATGAATCAGAGACATGTTTGCAGTTTCATATTTTGTGATGTTTAATTTTCAAGCACTTTGTTTTAATTACCAGTTTCTAATCATTTTTATGTTAGCTCTGAGTGCCTTTCCTATATTTTTTTCTCAATAATTAAAACTTTTTAATAACATTACTTTCAATCAAAGAATTGCAATTTATCTTCGAACTTAGTTCCATCCTAATAAGTTTTCTTTTCCCTGGAAATTTCCTAGCATTGAGTAAAGGAAATAAGCATTTCTAAAGAGTCATATTTTTCCTTCTAACAAATTGACAGCTCAGTTGTCTTGAAAACATTATTTGGCAAAACAAAAAGATACAGAGTCCCAAGGATTTGTACACAAGATGGCACAGATACGAATCTTTTCTACCTTCTCCTTGGTTTAAATAACAAAAGCCACTGATGAGTGTGTGAAACAAGTTGATAAACAAACGAGTCCTGTAGGCTTGAAAAAAATGCCCTTTTAGTTTTGAAATCTGCTGCATCACATTTTTTTGCATCATGCCTGACAGGTGAGAGAATACAACCTACTAACTGAGAAAACAAGATTGAGCAGAGTATACAATAGAGAACAAAGGCTTAATTCAACGGCAAGGCCTGCCTGGTTTATATTAAAATAAAACATCCTCATTACAACAAACTGAAAACAAGTGAAAACACAATTGTTCAGAGTCTCTAAGCCTCAAATGATTCTAAACTTGCCCATCCCCTGTGTTTATAAACTGCCAGTTTCCAAACTCTGGAGAGTTTAGCAAAGTCTCTCTGAGGGATGCTTGCACCTCGCAGATGAAATCACAGAGAAACCTTAGAAACTCATAGGCAGACAAGATATAGGAGATTAATATGAATCATGGGGATGTCACTAATATGCTAAGGCACTTGTCAGCATTGTGGACAGTCCGTTGTACCTGGATCAGCATATTCCTGAGAATATCACATTAACTGAAAAACCAACAAAACACCAGCCACGTGCACCTCAGCTCTTTCCTTTGCCCTCGATCTTCTCTAAGATTCTTCCTTCGGGAGATCAAGTGATACATTTCAAGTGTAAAAATATTTTGTTACTGTGATGCAATGACAAAAAAACAAAAAAAAAACCAAACCAAAACAAAAAAAGCTGAGCAGCTTTTCACCAGAAAATGCTTATTCTACAAAGCCATGGGGTTTGTAAGGACAGCAAGTGTGCAGAACATTTCAATGAAAACTTAGCAGAATCCTTCATGCAGGTGAAGTCCAAATGCATATTTCAAATTAAGCAATGTTTTTCTTCTTTCTTGGTGCATAAGGACACTAATGTGCAGGCTACTATTTATTTCACAGAACTTTTCCAAGATCATGATATTACAGGATATATTAAGTTTGCTCCTTTCATGGTCAGTTTTTAAATTTTGGCTTTTCATTTCAGTATTGAAACTGCCTATAGAAAGTCTGAACGTTTCCTCTTCTGGACCCTAAATTCACATTGGGAGCAGCATTACTGCCATGGAGCTGCACCCTACATCAGCAGCTCCTGATCCAAGAAGCACCCAACAGCCAACCCTCCAAAACTGCTTCGGGGCAGGCAATTTAGAGCCTCTCTAACTTCCTTTCTGCAAAATTTCTGTTCGGTCTAAATTAAGACAATTTGGCACCTTCAGGTGTCCCCCAGTGTCTCGGCAGCTAATGAGCCAGGGTGGAGTGAGGTGTCCTCTGGGTGCAGGCTCCCATCAGCTCTGGGAGGTTGAAGGAGCTTCTCTTCCCCCAGAGCACCTCTAGCTCATGCATTTTTGTTCAGAGAGTGTTTTTCTCACAGGGTGGCTGTAGCCAGAAGAAGATTTTGCAGGTTTACAGCTCTTACCATAGAGAATGAGCATACACTATATTATCTGACATATTTTCCACTGCCCAGCAGACACTATCAGCTGTTTGGTGGAGCACACACTAAGATGAATGCGTCAGAGCAGGAAGCAACTAATAACCACATCAGATTACCTAGAGCAAATCTTCCCAAATTCCTCTTTGGCTATGAGTAACAAAGCTCTCTGTGCTCTTCTGTCTTCCATCACTCTTGGATACTCAAGTTACTGCTTTTCAGAGGTGGGGTCTGATCCAAAGCCTACCAGAAGGTGAGAAGTCTTCAACGGTCACGGCTTGGCTTTGGTTCAGTTCATGGGCACACAGAGGACATGCAGAAATACTCAGATGCACATTCTGGAGCAGCACACCTGGGGATGGCAGCAAGCCCCTGCTTTTCCTGCAAGGGCAGCCAGGGAGCTCCTGGAAAACCCAGTGAGACCAATGCTGCTGTTTCCCAACGCAAGATACGCCACTGTCTCCAATCCCACATGCTCTGTACTGCAGCCCCATCTTCCACCATCCCTCCCATCCCTCGCTCAGGCAGGCACACTGCACATTTGTCTTTATTTTAAGTTACCGCCTTCTTTGTTTTGTTTTGTTTTGTTATTAATTTTTTTTTCGAAATGGAAAAAAAAAAAAAAAATCATCTCTCCCTTCGCTGTCCCTCCCTGCCATGTTCCCAAGGTGCCAACTAATCTCCGATGCCCAGCTTGTACACAGCCACCTCTAATTGCTCCTGCATTTTCATCTGGTGTAAGTTCAGCCATCGCTACAGCTGCCCCTCCTCCCTCCGGGAATTCACACCTTCATTATCACTCTTTACTGCAGAGCCGTCCGCAGGCTCCCGGCTCCGAACAGCAGCTCCGATAAAAAATAGAGCAGCTTTTCAGTGGTTTCAATTTTAATTACCAGCATCAAGGCAGCTCGCATTCTCACCAGGCTGTTTCGCACTAATTAAAGTGAGGAGGAGTTTATGGAAGGGACACCAACTCCACTTCACTCCCTCATCTATTATTTACAGACAGTAATACAAATAATTTCCAATTTAAACAGTCTGAGCTGGCCAGCAAAGAGGAGGGAGAGGTGGGGAGAACGCTAAGCAAGGAGAAACTCAAATAAAGAGCAGAAACTAAGAGAAGGGAATGGAAACTCGACTCCCAGTGCCCTCTAGCGGGATGATTTCCGGAGGGGCCGCAAGGTTGGAGGTGTGAACATGCCCAGGAGGCCCACCGAGGTGGCAGACGTTGGTTTCTCCTTGCCTGGCCCCACCAGTGACCTTCAAGATGTGATTGAGCAGCAGCAGCAGATCGTTTTGCACGAGTGTCTTGGTGTGCTCCAGCTCTGCAGCAGTGCAGGGGGTTCAGTCCTGCTGCTCATCGCTGCTGGTGCTTCATCTTTCCCATGGGCATGGCAAGGTGCTCTTGGAAATGCTCTGAAAACCCATCCTAGGTAGGCTCTGAGCTGGCAGACACCACGCTGTTGGGTGCCCAGTTCAACCTGAAAGCCCTGCTTCTGGTGGGGTGGGAACAGAGGATGAAGTCGGGCTGTAGATCAGGAATGGGATTATATGGGAGACGTGGGAAAATCCCCTTATCTAGAGGATGGGCTGCCCACACTGATGATCAGCTTCATCTGTCAGCAGATAGGGTTTCCCAAAGCCAGGATTGCTTTCCTGCCTTGTCCCTTTTTCCCTGGATGGGAAATGTTCTCCATCCCTCGGACTGGCTCTCATTGTTCAGCCTCTCACAGTGCAGCACGTGTCAAGCTGAGAGGTTTTATGGATTTGGAGGACAAACCCTGAGGATGGGCCGGCGCAGAGGTAGGTGTTTCCATACCCATGTCTGTAAACAGGGAGTGTGGAAGACCCCACAGCACAGTAAATTTTACCCCGTCAAGGAATGAAAATGCAGAGGTGTCTCATCCTCGTTGCTTTGTGCTGGTCAGCATGGATGAGGGGATATATAACCCAGGGAACTTGGGTTATGGCTCTGGTCTTTACAGGGCCCTGGCACCTTGTCATCTGTGGGACACATTCAGATTTCATTTAAACCAGTGCAGATCAGGAATAACTCCAATAAGAACAGTGTTACCCTGGATTTACACCAGGCTAAGGCAGATAAGCCTGAAGATCAGTGGCTGAAAGAGAAGAAGTTTCAACATAAATGATGTTACTACAGAAAAAGTACCTTGATTGAAGCACAGGTGTTGAATGTTAATTGCTGTAGTCTTGATTCAGCATCTGTATAAGTGAAAAGCAATATCCCATTTCCTGCAGCATCTCAGGATTAGATCAACAGTAGGTAAAATCTCAGAGACCAAATCATGTTTCTCTTGTACCACTACTAGGGTGCATGAAGTGCCTGGGATTCCAGTGAAGACATTCCTGACTTATGCCAGGGTGCAAAAAATAATCAGGCCCTATCTTCTACTTCTTGGGTGTTTCCAGGGAACAATGTTGGCATTTGGAGCAATTTTACCTTGAGATCATCAATTCAGACTAGGGCCAGGCTGAATGCCAGAAAAAATGGTTACCAAAGGCCAGCTTCTGAAATGAGTGGGGTTCTGGGGTATAATAAAATTTTTTGGTACAAGAAGAGCAGATATTTCACAGATCCTCTCAACAAAAACAGGTTAGAGACTACAGCTCGAGGTACACTGCTGTCTCCCTTTTGGCTAAGATAAGACTTGGGGCAGATGCTTGACTTTTGTTAAAAATCTGTGAGCTTGGCCCCGTGAAGTCTCTGAAAATCTGTGAAGTCTCCCTGTCCTTCTAGGGCTGGTACTGAGGAGACCAAAGTTGCAGTTACAGACTTGAGCAGGGGATTTGAACAGGACGAGCGTGGAATCAATTTCCCCAAACTTTGCAATTCCTTTGTGCTGGCAGGGGTCGGGTTGGTGATCGTCCCTGGGGCCCAGGGTGAGTGTCCGTGTGGTTTTCACTCCACATCAGACTGTGCCTGTCCAAAGACAGGGGAAGAGGCTTGCTCACACGCCACTGACTGGTCCACTGACCCAAGGCAATGCTCACTGCACACATGCTGGCAGAGCCCAGCTCTGGCACCTGCCAAATGCAGCTGGAAGCACAAATCATTTCATAACTGCTGCTGTTTGTATGGCTGCGCCTGGGTGCTCCTGTGGCCAGGCCTGTACATCTCTGTTACGGGCAACTATTTACACAAAATAAACCCCCAAAAACAAAAACAAACAAAACAAAACAAAACAAAAATTACAATGTCATATTTGCTCTCATCTGGATTCATGAGATGGATTTTGTTGCGTTCTCTGTGGTGAAAACCGGTCATTCGTGTCTGCAAATAAACACAGCCATTTCGGCCTCAATCAGCTCCTCTCCAACAGCATCAGTTAATTGTACTTTGAAATCCCTTTTTCTGTCCTAAAATGTGCTTTCTGATCGTCCTCTCAGAGCAAATATGGTAAATAACTAACCAGTGTGAGCAGCCACAACGCCATAAACATTTTACAGATGTTCAGCCACATCCATGAACGCAGACAAAAATTCCAAACTCCAGCCATGTGCAATGAGCCTGGCCCAACTCGGAGGGGGGATGTGCAGCTGAGTAGTTGGGTGCACAGTAAATGTGCCTGCTTAGTAAGAAAGGGCTTTTCACCACAGATCACAGGGAGCCCCTTCGTGGAGCTGAAATGCCTTTGCACCAGGTCTCTTGCTCCCAGCCAGAAAGTATCTCTCTCTCTCTGATGAGAAAAGGGGTTTTTCTAATTTATTGCTTTTATGGGATTGTTCCTCCACAGAGGCACAAATAGCAGCATATCAATAAAGCCAGTCGTTTGAAGTTGGATATTTCCACCTCTGTCACAGCAAAATAATTAAAAAAGGATTCACAAGATCATAAATTGCATGTCACCAAGGACACAGCCTCCTTAACCCTTTAAAAGCCAGGCTGTGCCCACCCATGGCCCATCTTACTGAAGGCATGAAGACACATTTGTTATTTTTAGCATCTCAGTCACAAGGGCTTGCTTGTCTGGAAAGAGATACAGTAAGAACCTGTCTGCACAGGGAATGAACTGGCTGGCTGGTGGGATCCTAGCCCAGCTCTGGTCTGCAAATGCACATATAGATTTGATTTTCAGCCAGGCAAACCAGGAGCTGTGCTGCAGACCTGCAAGAGCATCTGGTCACATGGAAGTTAAAGCACGTTACGGGTACCTCAGACATTGGGGATAACATTTTCAAACACAGTTGAAGAGTGGCAGCATGAAGAGGGCCTAAAATAATTTGTTCTTATTTAAAAGCTCCTCTGGCTTCAGCTAGGTAATAGAAAAGGATGCAGGCCAGCTGGGTCAGCAACTCCTCTTGTCCTGCTGATCTCTCCCCAGCACAGGCACAGCCAGAACACACCCTGAATCACTGAAAAAACCCAAAAAGTTAGTGCAAGAAAAGGAATTAATGCTATTTTCTAGGCAGGTTACAACTTGGCTCCTGGTACAACAGGCAGTGCTCCCGCCTACTTTGGTTACAGTCAAGGTTAGCACCCATTGTTAAATTCTACAAGTCACCTTCTGCCCCCTTATAAATCCAGAGAACTCCGTGGGGAAGGCTGAGGGTGTAAATCTGCAGGTCTGATCCCGGGGAGCACGTGGGAGCTGGGCTCCCCAGAGTGTCAGCAAGGCACCAGGGTGAGCAATGTCTGCTGGGCTGTGGGCACAGGAATGAGCCAGGGTGGCAGCTGCTTTTTCCTGGGGGAAAGCACAACCCCCAGACTGTGGCAGGCTGTTGGTGTGCTGTTGGACTCTTGAAGCCCGTGGAGTCTGTGGCATCAGGAGAAATCCCACTGGAGGTGGATTAGTGGGAAGAAGGGAGCTGAGCTAAGCGTGGTTTATCACAGGGCAGTGTAATTATATTACACATATCCCATGGCTACATCCACTGTCACCAGCATGAGAGGGAGGCCTGTTTGCCTCCCTGTGCCCTCCCAATCCAAGACAAAAACCCCTGGAAAAGAGTGGGTTTTTTCCTTTTTGTTACCCCAGAAGAGCATGGTGGGACCTGTTTTTCCCAGCCTGAGATTTCTTGTGTAAGCTCCTTAGAAGAAGTAAAGAAATCAGCTCTTGTTGTATTGTCTTTTGGTAATACAACCTAAGTTTTCATGGGAAGACTGAGATTTGGGAAATGTTACTGCATTATCAGATGCTCAGGCATCAGAAGTGCCACAGGTACAGAGGGTCTTATAGCAAAGGGTTACTTGCTCTATTACAGACTCAGAATGTCAGAGGAGCTCAAAGTCTTTGTGCCTAAATAGCTTCAGTTTTGTAATGATATTCAAACACAATAAAATTAAAAGCTTAAGCCAGGAAAGCAAGACGTAGAGCAACAACACGATCGGTGGATGCTTGGTTTTAACTAATACCCTTTCCCAAGCTCACGCTTTGCCTGGTTGTAAAATCAGGAGCAGACCCCAACCCTCAGGAGCCCTGCCCTGCCTTCTGGTCTTCTCTCAACATGACACCAAATTAGGACCCTTCAGTGGCAGAGCCTCAAACCAGGCAGACAGGACTAAACGGCCCCTGGGTGCAGGATTACCAGGGCTTTGCTGGAGGATGGGGCAGCGCAGGGAATTGCAGCTCCCTTCCCATCACAGCCGGGCAGAAAGGGCCTGAGGAAGAGGCTGTGCATATGGAGGAGGGCAGCAGCTGAGCCCCATCTGGAGATCCCTGGGGATGTGCCAGAGAGGGGTGGGAAAAGCAGAGGATGAACTGCGGTGTCCGAAGAAGGACCAATAAATGGATGCATCCCGGGCAGGGAGAAGGTGCCTGGCATGTGGCTCTGGTTAAATAGAAGGAATAGAGGAGGCAGAAAAGATGGCTTATCCTCAGACTGACACCAAATTGTCTGCAGGAACAGCTAGTTTTGCTGACCCTCTCTGATGCCACCATGGGGCAGCAGTAAGTGAAACCGTGTGGGTTTATTGAGGCATTAGGAATCCTACAGAAACACCGAACCAAATTCCCTCTCCTGTCCTCATGGCCCACAGTCTACCCACGGGATGTGAACTGAGGTCTGTAGCAGGCCACAAAACAAAGAGATCTGTACTTCCACTGGAAACCTTCATTCAGGAGTCCACAGAGTGGGATAAGTTAAAATCACAGTTTTATTCCTAAATGGTAGGAATAAATTGCTGCCCTTCTAGACAATTTTTTTTCTATTATCTACCCAAAATAAAGCATATAGATAAATAATGAGATCTTATAGCACCTATCAGACTAGCTATAATAAGCATTTGAGCAGGATGAAATACTGTCTTATTAGGGGAGCTGAAGGTGTGAAGTTTGCCACCAGCTCCAAAGGGCAGAGATGCTCATATGACAACTGTCTCTTAATATCCATTAGAAAACTGATGGCTAATATAGGAAAACCCTTCACATTATCCCTAATCCACCAATGGTACTCGTGAGGCTCCAATCAGCATAACACCCAACTATCTCTAGCAGATTATTAACCATGGAGAACCCAAATAATTCTTACCTGAGTCTCTGAGCAAGTGCTAAGGAGGTCTGAAGGAGAGGGGAAACCTTTCTTTTCCATGCTGGACAAAGAATCTTGATGACATCTGTTCGTCTAAAGGGTTTTGTGACCCTCAAGCTGGATCCCAATCCCACAGAAAGGGTTGTTCCGGGGGAGGATTGTCTGTGCTCGAGCTGCAACACCAGCAGCCAGGCTGTGTTAGGACAGAGGGGTCTGAGGAAACCTGCGGGGAGAGAAATGCAAATGAAATTAAGAGAACGTGTCTCTTCAGATTTTTCCTAGTTGTCCTATTTGGTTTTGGGATGAGCTGGGGGTGAGAGTGTTTCGGTCTTGAGATGGTTTCTGCCTTGTGGAAACCCCAAAGAGGCCAAAGCAGAAGGGGAGCAGCAATAGCATCAACCCTGTGCACCAGGAATGGCGCCAGAGGATGAAACCTTGGCCATGGTTTCGAGAGCTGTGGGCTCACCTGGTGGGGTTTCTCTGTGCTGGCAGAGAGCCCACTGGGACCCACAGTGATGTCCGCAGCAGAAGGGTCAGGACATGGAAAGTGGGATTCAGCCAGGGCCAAGCCCTCCAAGCACACCACAAGCACATGTGGCACTCCCCCTTTTAATTAAAGAACTAGGAAACACTGTTGTACTGCAGCAAACATCAACCAGCCCCTCTAAAAACCAACTCCAACCTCTGCCTGACTCACACAGCACACCTTTTCCCTAACTTCATCCCTGGGACCCAAGGGAGGCAGCATGGGGTCCCCAAGCGAGAGCAGAGCAAAGCTCCCCTCGCTTGCCTTGCCCCTGGAGAAGTCAGTGAAACATTCTTTTCTCTCTCCAACCCTTTGAACTATGCTATGAGTAGAGACAAAGGAAAAGAAGAGGGAGGAATTAATTCCAGGCAGTTGAGCGCATTCCTTGCTCTAGCTTAGTTTGGAGTAGGTACACATAATAATAACATTTTAATAATAATTTAATTTATAATACGCCCTCCTGCCAAGGCACTCAAGGCACCACACAAACAATTAAAATATGATTATAATAAATAAACAGCAATAATTAAAACATCATAAACCAGACAATATTAGAGGCAAACCAAATGCTAAAAAGCAAAACAAAGCAGCATCTTTGGAGGGAGGAGATCCTTGCACAATTCATCTTCCAAATCTCCTGTTGATGGTAGATTGAAATCCTCCTGTGAAGCTGCCTCTGCATCTGCAAAGATTTTGGCAGTGTCACTGTCATTAAAAAAAATGGATTTTATACCACCATAAATTAACTAGAGTTTTGCAGGGCTGTAATAACACAACATTCACTTTCATTCGGGTAAATTCAGAACGCAGTTTGCTCAGGGAACTCAGTTTATGGTGACCGAGTTGTGTTGACTGCCCTGAGTTTGGGAAAAACACACGCTCATCCAGTTCGTGGTTCGTAAAACATGCCTCATTATAGACACCAGGATGTATTAAAGATTTAAAACCAAACCCCAAAACTGAATGGCAAAGCAGCCTTCTCCTGGCTGTCAGCTCCTCCAAGCCAATGGGATCGGCTTGTCCCAGTTTACACAACTGCAACCAAAAGACCTAAACTGACAAAAGAAGCAATCTCCCTCCAAAACAAATGAAATTCCAACTCGTGCCAGGCGAGAGCCGTGCACTGAACTCTAATGATTAAAGGAGACAGGCTCTGTCAAGGCAGAGGTGGAACTGAAACACAGCCAGTTGGTCCCTCCTCTGAAAAAACCTGGCACCAGCCCTCAGACAATTACATCCAGGATCCGTTCACTCGAGTGCCTCAGCTGATCTCAGTGGTTGTGGCAGCGCATGAAGGGAAAATCCTTCTCGCAAACCCAAACCACACAGGGATTTCTCCATGCTAGGGGAAAAGAAACCCCACCAAACAAAACAAAACAAAACAAAACAAAACAAAACAAAACAAAACAAAACAAAACAAAACAAAACAAAACAAAACAAAACAAAATGCTTTAGGAAGATGAAGCTGGTGGTTTTCATCCAGCACAGAGAACCAGGAGGATGTTTTCCATCTGATTTCTCTGAGGTTTTGTTCTCTCATGTTTTACTTTGAGCTTCAAGTCCAAGAATCTTAAAAATCGAGGGGATGGCAAATGACACCACGTGGTTCTCACACACAAAACCATCTTTGGGGCTGGGTTCATTCAAAAAGAGCTTTCAAAAGAGTTCATGAGCCTTAGTGCATGGTGCCACAACTTCAGAGGTTTGCAATAGAGAAACCATTACAGATTTTGGGCACAGAGTGAGCCCTTCCATTTGTTTCAATAATCTCCTATCAGGACCCTCTAAAAACTGAAATGAACCATGGATTCCTGTTTCCCTGCACAACCACCTCCAGGAATGGCCCCAAACTTCGCTGCAAGACTGTGCTGGAAAGGGACCTTTTCCTGTCTGTAGGAAAAAAGATGCTTCCCAGTTTTGGCCACGTTACCAGGGTTGGGGCTTGATTGTTTCTTTTCTCTGTTGAATGCAACCTCCTCCCCTTACAGAACTCACTTCTGCATTTAGGCTCTGCTGCCTTTCACAGAAATGGGTGCTCACCTTTTGAAAAGGAATTTCCAAGGGCAAGGGAGCCTCATCACAAGCTCATGTTCTGGCATCTCCCTGTATCTGGGCAGCAAGAACCATTCATCCATCAGTATTCCCATGGTTTTCCCAAATCCTTCACCCTGCACAGAAGTTACTGAGCAAATTTCAAATTTCCACTCCATGAAGGTAACTGGAAGTTCATGGCTCTGGGGCTGCTCAGTGGCTGTAGTGGATCCACCTTCTTCTCCAGCACTGGACTCCAATTCCCCAAACATAGTTTCTGTTTTCTGTGGAGATGCAGTGCATTGAAACCTAGAGAAGCTTGTCCATGTCCTCTGTTCTTCCTCTTGCTGGGCCACATTTCAGCTAAAAGATTCAGATTCTGGAATGAACCACAGAAAATATGCATTCTGATTTCTTCATCACTGTCCTTCAAGTGTGTTGGGTGACCTTGAACAGGTGAATCAGACACAAGCTGTCAAAAATATCTGATGTCTCTGCCTTTGGGATTCAAAGACAGCCAAACATGTCACACCTTGAAGGGCGTGGATTAGAGGTCTGTGCCTCAGTTTCCCTAGGTGCTTTTCGGCCTTCCAGGACACTCCATCAAATGACAGTAGTTTTTCTCCTCAGTTTCCTCATTCACTTAGTCATCAGTATTTTAAATTCAGATTTGGTCAGTCATGAGGTGATGATTCTTCCCACATGAGCATTTCACCATAGCAAAAGAACCTGACTAGAGATTCTCCCTAGATTTACACTCTTCTTTCCAAATGTCACTCTGGGCTCTGATTAGTTTGGAAAGGTTCCCCCAGTTCCTCCAAGATTGGGGCAGCACCAGCACAGGGGTTTGGGAGTCATTGGAAACTGCTTCAGAAGAGCACTTGCTGACACTTGAGAGCAGAAATGAGAAGACAGAGGTGGCAGAATTTATTTTATGACAAATCCTAAAAGGAAATTATGCAAAGTAATAAAATAAAGAAGAATTATAAATGAGGACAAGAAATGGGTGAAATATAGAATAAATTATGGGAAAGCAGGAAGGTACGGGGGAAGAATTGAAGTCAGAAGTGCTGAGTTAAAGAATAATTATTAGAAACTGATGGATAGACTGAAGGGAAGAGGCCATTTAGGTCGGGGATCGGTACAAAAGGAAGCTGCTCATTTTTGTGCACGGCGGCCTTAGCAAGGCGTCTCCGCGTTAGGTGTGCCTTGGGACGCATGGGGCGACAGCCAGTGCTCATTATTTGGGTGCAAGCCCGTAAATCCGAGCACAAGGCTGCTCTGGCTTTGACCTGCAGTCACAGCAAGCCAAACCCCAGGAGTCAGAGGACTGCACGGTCGATGCCCGGGCGTTGCATCCCGCAGGAGCTCCGGCGGGACGGGCACGGCCATCCTCACCCTCCCTGCCCGGCCGCCCTCGCAGCGTCCCCAGCAGCGCCCGCGGAGGCTCCGCGCAGAGCCGGGAGCTGGAGGGCGCAGGGGCTGCCCCGCGGTTTGTCCGGGGAATCCTTCGGACAGTTGCGAGCCCCAGGTGCGGGGAGGGGGCGAGGGAAGCCCCTGCTCTGGCCGGGGACTCTCTCTGGGTGCAGCCGATGGCAGGGGGAGCTGGTCCCAGCCCCACGGCCCCAGCTGTCACTCTGAGCGATGAATTACATGCTATAAGAAGGTGTTGACAGGAGCAGCTGGACATCAGGGAGTGATGAAAAGGGAACAAAATTCATTCCGAGTTCAGACAGACTGGCTCGTTAGGGGCAGCGGCGGCAGAGGCCGCAGAAACACTGCTCCATCTCCTGGACATCCCCTGAAGCGGCTCCCGGAGAAGCCCAGAGCCCGCAGAGCCCTTCCCGGGGCGGCCGCAGCCTCCCGGCCCCTGTCCCACCAGGGATATTCCCCCTGTCCCCCTCCTCGCCCAGCCCGGCCTGAGGTGTCCCCAAACACAGCACGGGATTCAATTTGGACCTCTTCAAAAGGAACCCGATCAAAGACTTTTTGTGCCTCCTGTTTGAGGCTGTAATTTGTATAAACCGTATGAAGAGGGATGGGGGAGGAGGGACGGGAACATTTGGCATCAAAACAATTATCTCCATTTTAATGCAAACTAAACGACACGCTAAAGGGGAATTGTTTCGTACATATGTACAGCAAGTGAACATTAAACCACACGGCTAATTATTAACTGGCTCGGCATTTCCCTTGCCGTGTGAAATGCAAGGGTGTCCCCTTACATTTAATGTACGGAGAAGTTTGAGGACACGGAGGTCCCGTATGAGATTATTCCTAAAGCTGTGAAAATAACAAAGAGGGTTTTTTGGGTGTTTTGTTTGTTTGGTTTTTTTGTTTGTTTGTTTGTTTTTTGTTGTTGTTTTTTTTTTTTTTCCTAAATCAAGCTACTTCTTGGCATCGAGGGAAGTTGGCAGAGAGAAAAAAGTGTCAGTGCTTCTTCCACCCCTTTCCTCCCTCTCTCCCTCCCCTCCTCCAACTCTCCTCCCTTTCCTGACTTCCACTTCTTTCTGCCGCTGGAGAAAAAGAATAGCAAATTCAGAGAAAATTTCATTGACGTTATTCAAAGAGTTTTTCATGGATTATTTACACAAGTGCTGTTCAAACAGCCTTTGTCTGAACATCCCTTGAAATCTGCACCCAATCCTTTCAGATTCAAAGCAATAGCTCAGGGGAGACAAAGGGGAGCGGCTGACATGGGTTTCCTCTGCAAGTGAATGAGAGGTCTGGCTAAACACAGAGGGCTTTGGGATCACAAGCTTCCTTTCAGCCTAGAAAATAAACACTGATCTGAGGCCGGGCAGCTGTACCTCCGAGCAGCCAGTGGCACAGAAGGAGTGGGGCACACACCTGGCTGCCCAGCCCTGGGGCATGGCACCCCTGTCCTGCACCCTTGTCCTGCCCTGCTGCCCAGCCCTGGGGACCCTGCCTGCACCCTGGGGACCCTGAGCCACCCCAAACCCAGCCCTCTGTCCGAGGGACGCGTGGACACTCCCTGTGGTCTCCTGGCTGCGATGCTGCCAGAACTGAATGTGCTCCTGCAAAAGCCACGAGTATAAACAAATATACTCTTCAGCAGAGGAAAGAAAAAGGGATGGTGGAAGGAAAAGGAGGGTGAGTGAAGGCAGGCAAAGCCTCTGTAGAAATATTACAGGGGGCACCCATGTTCAACACCGACTCACAGCCTTCTCCATCCCGATGCCTCTGCACAGCACTCCCTTCCCCTCAGCAGAGAAACAGCACTCACCTCCCTCTGACCTGGGAAACCAGCCACCACAGGCTCATGAAATGCTTGAAATGCCCATAACAGGGTCAATTAAAATCAAGGGAGTAAGTGAAATATGTAAGAAAGGCCAAGTTCTGCCTTAAATTTCACCCACAGCGATGACCAGCTGCGAGGCGGGGAAGGCAGCACGGCCCCTGCTCCTGCCACGCCTTCTCCTCCTCTCTGCACAGCAAACACAGCATTGGGTACCTCCTCTTCAAATCTTCACAGCTTTTGGTTATCACCTCTTTTCGATTAAAACATTAAACCATTTTACACACATAGTTTGATCAGTCCCTCTAAGTGCTCTCTGCATTCTTCACTTACATACAATTTTTATTCCCTGCAATCTTCTTCCCAGCTCCTGTTTGCCTGTTTCTGCTTTCCTAGCTCACCCGCCAGCCCAGTACCAAACATCAAAATAATTAACTTTTGTGCTTTGTTTTGCTTTGCTACCTTGCAAAAGACCTGCCCCAAGTAACTGCCTTTGGATTTCAGTGGGAGATCCTCATCTGCTAGAGCTGACCCCTGTCATCCTCCTACTGTCTGCCAAAATAAATCCTTTTCCTTCTCCACCTGTTTCTCCTTTCTTTCAGATACTCTCCTTCCTCCCTTCTGGCTTTCCTACCACCACCATCAACCAAATCTTTTCCTTCCCTGACTTGTTCTCTTCCTTTCTCATCTTCATCTGTGCTTTGGATGTCTCCACAGAAGATGTGAAGAGGAACACACAACTTGGGTGCAAACTCTGAACACAACAGTCCCGTTTCCAGGTGCCCCAGGGGTCTCAGGCTCCGTCTCAACTCTGCCACTGGAGGCAGCAGAAATCGGTGGAAGAAACCCTGTTTGGAGAGCAGTGAACTTCGCCGGTTCATGGGGTCCTGATGCAGGCACACAGAGATGCTCACCAGACCACCACCACCACTTCTAATAATATTAATAATAATTATTATTGATAATAATAATAATAATAATAATAATAATAATAATAATAATAATAATAGTAGTAGTAGTAGTAGTAGTAGTAGTAGTAGTAGTAAAACTCTGAACGTACTTACCCCTAAAAATGCTGAACCTCGTTTTGAACTGTTCAGCTTTCAGCATCACCCTTCTGGGGCAGTGATTTCCAGTCTACCTGGGTGTTCGTGAAGACATGATCATCTTTTATTTTTCAGCAGCTCTGAACTGATCTGGCTTTCCAGTTTCTCTCATCACTAGGAGATGGAGGAAGGAGAGCCCCCTGCAAAGCTGTTTTATCCCTTTGAGTCCCACACAATCCTTAAATCTTGTTGAATTACCACTTTTAACTTTTCCAGAATGATGCTGCTTGTGAGTCACCTTTAGTGCTGAAGAAATAGCCTCTGCTAGCAAGAAGATTAAAATCCTATTACTTGTTATTCATGTGTTATTTAATGTTTTTTTTTTCCATTATGTATTTATTTATTTTTAAGTTACTTGCTTTGAATCTTGAGCTGGTGTTTTTAACATTAAGTCTACTTTCTAGTTTGCTTTTCTAATTGGAATAGAATAAAAATATAGTAGAATTTTTTTAGTGGCTGTTTTTATGTTTTTTAAAGGAATGACAAAAGCAAACCTCAACAACTGATGACCAAACCCAAACGCCAGAAATGCAGCTGCACAAGATAACAGCAGCAAGGCAATAAAAAGCCCTGAAACTCCAATGTGCCCCTCCTAGAGGCTTTACCTCTCTGGTAATGATTTGGCATCCAAGTGGTGATCATATAAACTCTGGCTCGAGGACAATCTCCTCTCCACACACAGTCCATCCATGCAGAAGGTGGGATGAATGCATGTTCCATCAGGTAATTTTGAGAATTACAAACTCCACTTTGGGAGAGGACATACCTTTTGATAGTGGGATGGCTCTGAAGTTGAAATGCCACAACCTCATCTGACAAAGAGCTCACATCAGTGAGGAGATTCTTCTAAAAAAGTCTTTTTAGGGCCTGGAAGGAAACCTGAGAGAAATGGGTCTTATTGGTGGGATAAAGAGCCAAATGGAAGATGGATTGAAAGGGAAAAAAAGACGGAAGGAAAAGAGAGGAAATAAGGCTCCAGAAGGCAAATTATTCACTGAGACTGGTACCCATAAAGGTGGATCCAAGCAGAGCCAGGGAAGTGGAAGGGGGTCAAATGAGAGATCAGAAAGGAAACTGCTGCAGAAAAGAGAAGACATGGCCAGGAAAGGAAGGAATAGAATGACAAAGAGGGAACAGCAGGAGAGATGAACAGGGTGAAAGAAGCTTGGAGAGACAAAGGAAGCAAGAATAGGAGAGAGGGAAGGAACAAAACTGCCCCCAGAATGAGGTGCAGCACCCCTCCTTCATCTCTTGGATACTTTTAACAGGTGCCTGGAAGAATCTTCATTTATCAGGAATTCAATTAAGTGGAATAGTCATTATTAATTTTATAGGAATTATTTGTACAGGAAAGCCTGGAGCGAGGAAAGGCCTGCCGGAGCCATTTCTCCTGTCAACACCCCGGGTCAGGTAGGCACTGGCAGTGCAGTCTCACCAGTTGAGATATTAATGAGATGCCTCTAGGTGTAAATGATAGTTTAATAGGTGTTAGTTACCAGGAGTGCCCCTCGCCTGCACACGCCAGCACGCACAGCTCCTGACGAGGCTGCCTCCTTGTTAGAATAAGTAATTAGAATGTAGGAAGACTCACTTTGACACTTTAATAAAGTGTCAGCCATCATCAATTTAGTATTTAATAAAATAAAATTAAATATTTACTACATTTTTTAAATAACATTCTATTTAAAATACATATTCCTTAAATTTGGGGGATTTGAAGTGAGGTCCCGCTAGGACGCCAGTCCCAAAAAAGAAGGTACATGATTTCTTCTTGGGTTCTGCTTGCCATGTGAAGGAGAGACATTTTTACAGACAAGAAAATCCAGCAGCACTTGCAGAGAAGTGCTCATATATCGGAAAAGAGGTTTCCTCCTCCAACTTCTGGACCTCCCTGTGCTGCCTGGAGACTAAGGATGAGCTGAACAAGTCCAGCCCAGACTGCCACTGCTGATGGCACTGCCAAGGAGTGGGGGAAAACACAGCTTTGTTCCCATTTCAATGGTAGAACAGTCTTCCAAACCAGTGTGGGGAAAAAAAACAGAAGAAAATGCTGAAAATGAAAGCAGGCTTTAAGCCTGGAGGTAATCTGAAAGTCAACGCATCTTAAATTAGTTTATTCCCTTCCTATCTCACTATCCCATGTTTGCCCTTCCTCAAGGTGCCCACCTGGCCAAGGGATGTCCAACACTGATCTGCCAGGCTGGCACCTCAGGATGCAGGTGGCATCCTGGTGACAAAGCTGAATAAAGTGGCCCACGAGATGCTCAGTGGTCCAGAAAAACAGTGTCTCCCCCATCTCTGCTAAAACAAAGAGCAAAGACCCAGGAGTCTGTGGCAGAGCAGAGTTGTTTTGGGGCACAGCAGCCCTGTGCACGTGTCTGTGCCCACAGAGCTGAGATGCTCTGTTGAGCCAGGGCTGTTTTGGAAAACAAAAGCCAAGAGGAAAGGAGCAGGAGGTGCAGAAGTCCCTCCAGTCAAGGTGCCTTGGGAACACGGGGCAAGGGTGTCCCCAGATAGTGCCCTGCTAACAAGGGATCCTGTCTCAGAGACCAATGAGTCACTGCTGAGAGTCTGGCAACAATTCTTTAAATTGAAGCTGCAGCCCTCTTTCTCCTGGAGGGGGACAGTGGTGCTGTTCCCTGTCTTTTGGGGTTCCTGCTGGATGCCTGCAGGCTGTTTACCCCCAGGGCATTGCTCCTGGGGCTGTGAGTGTTGTTACACACACCTTAAAATACCAGGAGACTTGTCCAGTGTCACCAGCCACTTCAGGCCAAGGCCAGGTTCAGCTTCTTGGGTTTTTCTAGGCTGAAAAGTCTCCTTTCTAGGCAGAGTGCATATTTTAGCTCAGGCATCAAATGGATTTTCTGAGGGAAGGCTGCTGGGTATCTCTTACCTCTGGGTTGGGTTTTGGTTGCATTCCCATTTTCTGAAGCCTCAGCTGTCACATCTGGATCCTTATTCAGACTAGGTCACATCCACCGTGAGAAAGCAGATTATATTCCCCAAAACCAATGGAAGCTCATAGCAACACCAAGTCAGATCCAAGCAGCTTTGCCAGGGTTATAAACAAAAAATATACCCCCTCTAAACTATTTCCTGGGTGATCTTTCCACAAAACATTCATGGTACACAGGTATACAGGTATACTGATCATGCCCCGAGCAGCTCCAAAGCCCCCTCTGGACGCAGGCTAAGCCCTGGGGGTGGCAGATCTCTGTGATGCCCGGCAAAGCACCAGCCTCAGGCTGGAGGGGCAGTGGCCAAAGCAGCCAGAGCAGGGTGTGCAAGGAGCAAGTGGGGCTGGGAAAGCACCGAGGCCCTGGTGATGAGGTCAGGGACGAGGTCTAGCATGGGGACACGGTGCCACGGGCACCAGGCCCTGGAGAAGAGTGCCACGCTGTGTCTGTGCAGGCCTCACAGCGCGGGGCAAACACAGCTGCTGGCTCCAGCTGTCCTCCTGCCCCTGTCCCTGCACCACCAGCAACCACGCCAGGAGCTCCAGGAGCAGCATCCCACTGGGGAAAGCCGTGCTGTAATCCAAGCCAGGGGGAATCTCCGGTGCTGCCAGCAGGAGCGCAGTGATCCCTGTGGCTGGAGCAGAACTCCTGCGCTGCTGCCCGAGGAAAGGGAGCGGGCAGGGAGATGTTCTGGGTAGCACCATGGGAAAGCCCTGCAAGGGGCAGATGTTCACGGCAGTGGGGCAGCAGAGAGAGCTTGGCTGGCCATGAACCTGTAAGGACAACTGCTCCTGCCCCAGGTACCCAGGCGTATCTATGAGAGAGTCATGGAGGGACTCGAGACAAGGGGAGGGAGTGACAAGACAAGAGGGGGATTCTGGCTGACAGAGGCAGGTTTGGATCACACACGGGGAATCAATTCTTCCCTGTGAGAGCGGAGAGGCTCTGGCAGAGGTCCCCCAGAGAAGCTGTGGCTGCCCCATCCCTGGGAATGTCCAAGGAGAAGTTGGACAGAGCTTGGAACAACCTGGGATAGTGAAAGGTGTCCCTGCCCATGGCAGAGGGGTTGAAACAAGATGTTGTTTAAGGTTCCTTCTAACTCAAACTGTTCTATGATTCTATGCCCTTAACGACATCTGAATGGGAGGGGGGTTAACACATTTGGTCAGTGATTCCCTTGCTTTTTCCTCCTCTGGGTCCTTATGATGACTGCCTGCCCCTACCCAAATTAAAAACCATGTCTGTTAGGGACTCAACAAACCCTGTGCCACCAGCAACATCTGTCCCCCAGCAGGAGATGAGGCCACTCTGCTGCCCCAAACACCGGCAATGAAATAAACTGAGAAGTTTGTCTGATAGAGGCGAAGCAATCAGCTTAGAGCTGGATCTGATTTTGTACTCCACCGAAGGCTTCCTGGGAAGCCTCAGAGCATATAGGAGCACCAAGAGCCTCTAAGAAAATTGTAGCTGCAAACAAATCCTTGCTGGAAACCCTCACTCCCCAGGAGCAAAACGAGACCTAGAATAGTCCCGTTCTGCAGGAGGCAGCCAAAACGCAGCTCCTTGCGGAGGAGATGCTGCTCGGATGCAGAAGTGAAGGGAGGTCTAAAGACGGCAGAGCGGGGCAGGAGGTCTGAGGGTTCCCAGCAGCCTGGGTTGGATGGGAAAGAGAGCTCAGCTCCTGGCCCCTCGCAGGGAGAGGTGTTACCTCGGAGAAGAGCTCCGCGGCAAAACAGCTCAGCAGCTGCCCGCACTCGATTCACAAACTAACAGCGCGTCATTTGTCACCGAGGAGAGCGCCCGGCTCTTGAATGGGTAATGCTGGCAGCCTCGCATCAATGTTTTCACAGGCAAATTCGTGCACTGACCTCCTCGGTGAAACGCGAGGCAAATGCCTGGAGTCTGGTTTACATCTGCCGTGGGATCCTGTTACACTCAGAACAACCCCTGTCAACGCTGAATCTGTAACAATCAATAAAGAGAGAGAGTTTGTTTGTTCATGTTTTGTTGGTTTGGGGGTTTTATGTTTTCTCATTCCTAATTGTGTTATTTTGCTACTCCAAGTTTTGCAAGTTTTGCAATTGCCTCCCTCCTCCCCTTCTTGTTTTCTTTTAGGACAAGCTGTCATCTTTTCACATCTTTTCACCAGGCCATTGCAAATGTAAAACTGTAAATTGCAGGACTGTGCAAATAGCACTAATAGCATTTGCATAAAAATTGGTTGCAAAGAGCAATTAGCACTTCATTAATAATCAATGAAGGGCCAATTTACACATTGCCCAAAAGCAAATTGTAAATTCAATTTTCTCTATAACTGAGCATTTGGTGCTGGGCAACTGTACAATGGTGCCAGGAGAGACCAGCAAAACACTTTTAGAGTCAAAGCTGCCATGAGTTCAGGTTGCCAGTGATCCCCAGCATGGCTCTTTCAGAGACCAAGCCAGCACCCCCTTCCCAATGGAAGGGAACTCCAGGAGGCAGATTTGTCCAGAGGAAACACACTAATGTCTGCATGCTACCAGTCCTGCTCAGGTACACCCCTAGTGCCAGGAACATGGATACTGCTTGCATGGAAGCCTTGCCCCAGCCCAGACATACCTTGCAGAAATGCTGAGGGAAAGAGAAGATGCAGGAAGGACATCAGAGAGGTGTCACCAGCTCTCTAGTATCCCTGCCCATTCCTCCCACTGCAGTATCTGCCACTGCTCTACGAGTGACAGCAGAACCCTTTCCTTTGCCTCTAGGTGAAGGCCAAACATAATCCTCGTGGGTGAAGGATTCCTACAAAGCCAATTCGTCCATTCTCCCCTTTGTCTCTGCCCCCCACACAAGAGCTTTCTGGGACGTCCCAGATTGGTACGCAGTCACTGAGGTCAGAATGACCAAACAGCCCCTGCTTTATCACTTTGATTTCCGTGTCACAGAAAGGTTCCTGGTCCTGATTTGGCCTTTAGGTGGATGCACCCCCCAGCCTTCCCCTCGAGATGAATGGTGGCATCCAATAAACCGAGGCAGCTTAACCACGGCAACAACTTTCCCAGCCCCAAATTCTTTGCTATCTCATCCTCCACTTAAAAGGCACAGCCAGCTCCATTTCACGAGCAGAGCCTGACTCTAAACCACTTGACATCTGAAGTTTTCTTATCACATTTAGCATGGATCTCATGAATCTGGTGAAAAGCTAGACGATCATTTAGCAGGGGTTGGTTGCTTTATCTATTTTCCATAATAATTTGAATATTATTACAATGGCACCTTTCATCTGGGGATATACATGCACTTTACATATGTTACATTAATTTCACCGATGAGCTGGGGAAGCACTCCTTATCCCTATTGTGCACATGAGGAAATGGAAGCACAGAGATGATATACTGCTTGCCCAGTATCACACAGGAAGTTTCTGACAGAGCCAGGAATAGAAATCACATCTCCCGTGTCTTATGCAGAAGAATATCTTTATGTCCCTGCCCAGTAACTGAGCCCTTAATCCAGACTAAGACACCCACACAGGACCCACTTTGCTGAGAGCAGCACAGACACCCAGACACGGCAGTGCCTTGCTCTGGGAGGGGACTTGACTGCTCCGAAATTTCCTCCACCATGAAGGTTGGAAATGCCCTTTGCAAGGAGCAGCTCTGGGGGCTCAAAGGGAGGGAGGCTGGCTCTGAGAGTGGTCTCCATCTGAAGTGGATGTTATTAGTTGGTGTAAGCAGATACTCGATGTGGGATGCTCAGGACTTCTCAGTTTTCAACCAGCAACGTCCCTGCTCCCTTTTTCCTGCCTGTTCAATCCACCTTTACCAAGAGATTGAATTTACAATGGACTTGAACACATTTAAATCCATTTATTGCAAAATTACTTTTCAATAATTACATCATTGTGCTGACTGTGTTGCATAATGAAATTAGCATGAGAGATATTAGAAAGAATATAAAATTATAAGACATATTGAAATACCTCTTTCCCCGTCTGCCTTAGCAAAACCCATAGCTTAACTGGAAAACGAGCACTGCTCCTGGATGGGATTTAAATGCATCAAGTGTAATTTTATAATGTTTTTTATATAAATTAATTATAATGGTTATTGCTGCTTTACATTATTAGATTGAAATTTGCCTCCACTTCAGTGCATTAAAAGAAAGCTGCACCCATTTTGCTCTGCAATGCCCTGAAAGTTCTCATGGCACGGAGCCATCCTGCCCACCCTGACACATCAGCACATCTGAGGTTAAAAGCTTTGGGCTCCTGTGGGGCTGACACTGCCCTCCATGGGTCCCAAACCCACAACCAGAGCCTTGGCAGCAGGCGTGGGGTCCTCACAGAGATTTGTGCCTGGAATGGGACATGGTTCCCCTTCCAAACCCTGCTTTTTCTGCTCCATCTCAGAGCAATAATAGGGATGCTCAGGATGGTTTTAGCAATCCCACCTCAAGTGTGCATCTGGAAATAACTGGAGATAATGAATCCATTGCCAAATCCATGCTGTGGCACAGGGGAATTGTCTAACTGGGAGCAAGCACAGCCCATTAGCTGGCCATGGGCTGGTGTTGGCCAAGAGCTGCTGGGTGAGTGCGGGAGCATCTCTAGAAGAGCTGGGGCCATCCTCAGGAAAAGCTCTCCTTTGCAAAAAGTCGTGCAGCGATTCCTTTGCCATAGCTCCACATTCACATGCTGTTTTCCTCCTCTAATTTCTGGGCTGTGCCTGCCAAAGCAGCCAAGGAGAGGAGGCAGTGAGCTGTCAGGTGGGTAACAAACCACTGGCTACGCTGGACAAGCCACAGCCATGCAAAGCACAATGAAGACACAGGGATATGCTTTTACTGCCTCTTAATCCTCAATAGAAGTCTACTAATATTCAATTTGTGACATTATTTGCACGTTGAATTAATCCAGAAACTAAAGGGCTAATGAGTTATGGAAAGTAGCACATGGTTTAATTGCAACAACAAGGGCCTGCCGGCCTCCCTCCAGTCGGGAATGTCTGGGTAAAAATAAAATTCTGCATGCACTGGTACACACAGATGGGCAGGGAACAGCCAACTAAACAATGTGAACTATCTGAATGACTGTTCTTTTAAATGCCTTAAGTTTTCATTTTTTTCCAGGCATGCTCCTCATGAAACAAGATTCATTAGGCATAACACAAAAAAGTCAGGATGACCAAAGGAAAAAAAACTGACAATGAAAATAATCATATAATCATTTAGGTTGGAAAAAAAAAATTACAGAATCCAACTGCTAACCCAGCAATTCCAACTCCATGACTAAACCAAAACTGAGTGTCACAATCTTTTTACAGAAAGACACAAGGTTTTTAAGGGATATGTTGAAAACAACAGAAGTCAGTTGAAGAACTTATAGAATGAAAAGGACACTAGATATTTTCAGCATATTATGCCAACAGTCCTTGGCAAAAGCTGCTGCTTCATTCACTGTGCTCGACCCTCAGCACAAGACTTGCCCTGCAGCAGGACCACAACCTTGGTCCACACCCAGATGAGTAAGAATTAGGACTTGAAAGTCAAGCTGCAAAACAGAAACAGTCATAAAACTTTACCCCTCCTCAAGCCCTCTCTTCAACCTGCTCTGCAGGAAAGGTCTCTCCACTGTTTCACACCTTTCTGGGACTCCTGAATTTCCCAGAATGATCCCAGCTTCCAGCCAGCAACACAGCACAGTCACATTCTATACATACACCTGTTTTGGGGCCAAATCATCTGAAGGAAGAGACTGCAATCAGCAGTGAAGCTGATAGAAAGTATGAGGAGAAAAAAAAACCCAACAGGCTCCCTGCATGGTTGGTTGCCATTTCAGATGATGTAAAGCTCTTCCCAAAGTTTTCTACTGTGAAGAAAAGCCAGGAAAAGCATCTTTTGCATAGACTTGTAGAAAATATCCTTTCCTCAAATCCCCGTGTGGCAGAAACTCAAACATTTCTGTTACATTCACGATATGGAAAGTCCGGGTTTGTTAGACCATATCTGGTCTAACAAACATAAAATAGCAAATCCAGCAAGCCCAGACAAAATACCTCCTTTTTCCTGCCTGAGCTTTGTTAATGGTCAACCCAAGCCAGTATCTCCTGCATTTGTTTCCCTGCTGCTGCCTTCTCCAGCTGGTGGAACAAAAGCAAGATGGAGCTGCCAGCAAAGAGGGTTGCAGACCCTTGTCTCAGATAGAGCCAGGAGCTCAGGAATTTGCACTATTTAATAGAAAAACCGAGTAAATCTAAACAGCACTTAATTTATTGATGAAGTAAGAAAAGACTGTTTAATGTGGAAAACATAAGCAAGATCAATAGCAGAGAGCACAAATAACTAAGGCTATTGACACTTAAGTATTTTAAGCCTAATTGCAGGCATATGCACTTTCTAAGGGTATCTCACCTTCTAATAGCACCCTTGAGATTATGGGGTTAATTGATGCAGCTGTTTACTCCTGGCTCACGTGGTTCAGATTGGGATTCCCTGGAGGATGCTATTAAACTAAAGTGTTTAATGAAGTGCTAAAGAGTGGAGTTTCTAATATTCTCTTCCCTTGAATGAAATTGAATAGGAATTGGAGCAAACTTCCCCTCCCCAGGTGGGAACTGCAGCTCAGCATTGGAGTAAATCACCCTGTGCTCCTCACAGGGAGCCTTGTGATGCAGGGGAGAAAGACCACACCTGCTCAGGTTGAATTTTAGACCAACAGTGTGGGGATACTTGTGGGTTTTTTCCCTCCCCAATCACGGATAGAAGAGTCCTGCAGACAAGCTCCATTTTAGCACCGCTGTTGGACAAGGAAGTCACTCCTGTGGCTTTCCAGTGTGATACTGGGCTCCTCTCTTTTGGAAAGGATTCGATCTCCATTTGGGAAAGAGAACAGATAACAGCACCTGTGATGTCACTGGCCCAGGTGTTTCAGCTCGATGGCAGCAGGGCAAGGAGGCAATACTGCCAGAAAAGAGGCTCTTTAACCAATCTCCTCTATTTAAAACTTGCCCCAGCCTGTTTGGTACCTTTGAAAACCAGGTAGATGACTGCATACCATGTGTTTGCTGGGCTGGGATCCCTGGTCAAAGAGCACAGCCTCCCTTTACCCATTCTGCAGGGTGCTCAGGGCTCAGCTGCCTTGTCTTGGGCAGGTCTTGGCTCTTCACCTCCATCCACCACCAGCAGCTTCTCCCGAGTGAGGTCTGGCAAAGCAAAGTGAGTAATGAAGGAGGTTTCATGCCTGCCACCCTTCACCATCACCCAGACCCTTCCTGGAGGAACCTTGGAGCCTCCTCTCCCAGGGCCCATCTGTCCTGCCAGTGATATCCCCCAGCTGCTCACCCTGAGCCAGGGTGGTAATTGCTGTAAGGCAGAATTTGCTTTCTCCATTTGGCTTTTCCAGCCTGGGAGGGCACACAGACAATGAATCTGATGAGGACAGGGCTGTCCCTGGAGTGAGGGGCACAGGGCTGCTCTGCCTGGGTTCAGCACGTGGGCAGTGCATTGACCTCAGAGCCTTCAAGATCCTCCCATGGAATCAGGTGCCATGCACAGACCCTTTAAAATCATCCCCTCCCTCCATAGAAGCCTTTCTACTGCAACTGGAGAATTTCTTCTCTTTTAAAATCAATTAGTTTGAAGCCATTTTACAAGAGCCTTTCTGCAGCATAGCTATTCCCAGTGAAAATACTCCTTCTATTGCCTCCATCCACATCGCACCTCCCTTGGGAGGGCCACAGAGATGCTGAGAAGGAAACATTATGTTTGTAGCCCAGATAATGTTACCAACTCCACTGAAAAAGCTTCCAGGAACAAGCATGCGGACTGGTGTGTGCAGAATGTGGCTGGAAGTGTGGTGGGTTAACTGGGTTGGTGTTTTCAATGTGTTTGCCCACAGATTCCAGAGGGAGCCATCAGGAATTGTGGAAGATAACCGAGGAAAGCTGGTCTGCTCCCAGTCAGCACAAACTGTAAATATGTGGAGAGGTCTGCGCATGCCTTGTGAAAACCTGGGGGTTCTGTGAATCCAAAAAGGCTGAAATCATGGGTGAAGTAGATTTGGGGCTGTTTTTACTGTTTCTATCCCACCTGTCAGAAGTAATGTGGAACAGAAAGAGACTGTGAATTCTGAGGTGAACAGGGGCAATCTGCAGGAGAAAACCACAATCCACCTCAGAACAAATCTGAGTCTTCTTCCTCCTCCCCTTGTGTCCCGTGGTTTTGGGACAATGTGTCTGGAGCTGGAGGAGGGGAGAGTTTCCTGCTAAGACAGCGTGGCCACACTCAGGCTTCCAGCTCCCTACCATGTTGACCAGGCTCTTCAAATCTGGGGAAAATGGGAATAATATGACGACAGTGGAACCCCAATAGGCTGGAGAGCTTGGCTGTGTGCTGAGGGATGTGATTGTTGGCTCAGTGCCCTGCAGAGCTGGACATCAGAGGGGTTAAAGAGAAAGGAAAAGGTCAGTGTCTGGTGTTTCCCCATCTGCTCCTCAAGTGTTGCCTCGCCTCAATAAATATTTCCAATACCAGGACTCCCCAGTTCTCACCTGTCACCCCAAAGCCTCCCTGCTCCTTTCTGGTTCTATTCTCGCTGTTTTATTTCTGCCCTCTACAAATCTTCCACCCACCCTCCTCTTTTTGTGCCTTTAGCCAGCTGTGCCCCACAGATGTGTCCCTTGCATGTCAACCCTCCAAATTAGTGTCCTGGAGCTAGAAAAGCAGCTCTTCTGGGTCATTTTAAGCACATCCCTGTCTCAGGGAGTGAGATCAGTATCAGCTGCTCGCTCCCTGCTCTTTTGCAGCCCCACCTAACTCCAGCCCTGCCAGTGACATTCCCTGAGCTCTGCCACCATCCAGCCTCAGGGCACCTTCACCATCTTCACAGCTGCACCCAAGAAGGGGCCGTGAGTTTATGTCCTGGACAAGGGCATCGGCTCTTGCCTGGTGAAGGTGTTATTTGCCTCCTTGCTGCCAGCTTCCTCTTGCTGAATTTGCTCACATTTGCCCATGTGCAGTTGATTTCCCAAGCTCCAGTGGTGTGTCAGGGTCCCAGTTCAATGTCACCCACGAATGTCACAGAGGGTTTTTTTACCTTCTCTCAGAGCCAGGGCTGTCCTGGGTGCCCCACAGCCACCTCTGCTCTGGGGCTCCTGCCCACATATGGGACCAGCAGCTCCTGGAGAAGTTTTCATGTGACTTTCTTCCCAACCCAGCAAGCCACAACCACCCTTCAAACCCACGGGACATTTCTCTTCTGCTACAACCACTGTGAGGGCAGGCTTAAGCTGAGCTGCTTCATTTCACAAATGCAGCCAGGCCAGCATACCACCAAACAGTGAGGCTTTGCTGATATGTGCAAACTCATTAAACCACTGTAATTTAATTGCTCGAAATTGTCCATCCATCCCCTGAACCCTGCACTCTCTGCAGCACAGGGCACAGAGGATCTCCCATCCCTGCAGCCTCCCCCTGGCCTTGGCAGAGCAGGACCTGTGGTGACAGAGGGGACAGCACACTGTCCCCAGCCCAACTGGGCCATCCAAGCCCCCAGCACGGGGTGAACTAAACCATTCATGGTGCAGAAGGAAAATGAGAACAGCCAAAAGGCCACAATGGAAAAAACAGGGAGAGAGGAAAATTAACTAAGAAATATGCAGCCTTGATGTTGATTCACTATAGAATATTTATTGTCCTCTCACGCATCTTGCTTGCTCTCCTCACAAATAAAATATTTTGGAAAGAAAGTCTCTCTTTACCACTGCTGTCTCTCTCGTGCCCTTTCTCTGTCTCACCAGCTCCGTCTGTCTCTGTCTCTCTGATACCAACTCTGACAAACCGTGCGATTCTGATGGAAAATTCATTAGTCGTCCTTTTTTTTTTTTAGTTCCCCATTTTCCCAGTCAGCTTCGCGCCTGATCTGTCAGCCTCTTCCATCCTGATTATCTGGAGACGCCAATTTCAAAGAGACATCTTAATAGTGATGTCAACGAATTAATTAGATGTGTTAATGAGCTAAAAGCAACCCAAATTAAATTAATGCAGTAATAAGCACAGACAGCAAAATTAGCTCCAATTTCTGTAAATGATTCTGAACTGTACACAACATCTCATCCTGCTAGAACATTACCATCCCCCAAAGCTAATCAAGAACTCCAGTGCAATTAACTGCTTAATTACAAAACACACACACAGCTCATAGATCCAGCAGCAGGAGGGGTGCGCTGGGCTGCGGAGCGAGCGGGGAAATTCTCTGCAACAAACCCTGCACATCAGCCCTGCCACAGAGGCTCTGCCCCCTACAAAACACCCCCCAGGATGCTCCAAGGGGGTGGTCCAGACAGAGGGCACGCACAGGGGCAGGAGGAGGGTGGCCAGGTGTGCTCCTCAGGAGCTCCCTCCGTGCTGGATCCCACCTAGGGAGTCCCAGTGTGGCCAGGGATGTTCGCTGGGCCACTGGCAGAAGTGTGCCCATAGCCCCACGTTGGTTATTGTGTTTATCAGACTGGGGGCTGCATGGAAAAGCCTAATTGTCCAGCTCTGCTCACCTCCCCCTGGGATGAGAGAGGAGCCACTAATAGCTTTGCAGAGCTGCTCAGGTATCTGATTAGCTCTAATTGCAGCTGGGAAGACAGAGGGAAGGAGCGGGGTAGTGCTGTGGACAGAGGGAAGGGGAAGAGGATGGTGGAAATGGGGAGGAAGGAAGGGCTGGGGGGATCAGATGGAAATCCCTGGAGGCTTGCACAAAGAAGGAAAGAGAATGGTGAGGCCAACAGAGAAATTATGGATGAAAACAACAAAAAAGAAAAAATTGGACAAACAAAGAACTGAAGGCAGAAACAAAGGGAAGGAAGGCGAGACAAAGAGGGCTGCATGCTGCCAGGCCCCGCGGAGCAGCCAGGGCAGGAGACTTGGTGGATACAACAGCGGGTCTTGGACAGGCCCCATCTCAGCCCTGCAGAGCTGGAACGTGCTGGAGATGGCAGGAAACACAGCTGCCTCATCGTGGGATGACACAACCAATTCGGAGGTCATGGAATCATTAGTCCACCCAGTACATGAGGAATATTCGCAATCAAGATGAGGGCTGAGATTCACTGTGACAAATAACACCTCTGTGTTTTCCCTCCCCCCCCCCTCTTTTTTTTCTCCACCTTTTATTGCAATTAGTTCGGTCTGTTAATAAGCAAAGGATATTTTTAGTTAATTTCAGTTCCAGTTAATTGATTCAAAAGCGAAACCCAGCAACTGAGTTAATTGATCCATGTGTCTTCTGCTGCAGCGGCGAGGCGCTCTCTGGGCAGCTGCCACGGCTGGGGCTCAGAGCAGCACGGCAAGGATGGGAAGCAGAGAAGCAGCAGAGCCCCTGCCCCGAGCGTGGGGGGCAAGCACCACCCCGACAGCTGTGCCACTCACCCCTCAGTGCAGAAGAAGCTGCAGGGTGGAGGTCTTTGCACGCCTGGCACGGGGAGCGTGCCAGCCCCGTGTGTGCCGCAGCAGAAACGCTCGTGCCAGACAGCTCTGTGCACGGGATGCCCTGGCTGGCTCCAGCCAGAGGGATGTCCAGCCTGGCACAGTGTCTCTGATGGGCACAGCGGGAGATGGTGTTTCAGAAAAGTGCTGCCCGTGCTGCTTTCCACTTCCCTCGTGCTCCCTGAGCTGCCTTGGCAGAGAGGCTGGAGGGTGCGGCCCTGGCCAGGGATTTTAGCTGCTACTTATAAAGCTGTTTCCAGGAGTTTGTCTAATCCCCTTCTCCTCCTGTGGCAGTAAGTTCCCAAAGTTCACTACCTGCCGTGTCCAGAAGAGCTCTTTTATCTATCTCAAACCTAATCTCTTACTGTTTTCAATTGAGAGCCTCTTGTTCTTGTATTTACAGGATTTGGTGAATGACCATTCTGTGTCCAGATTATCCACTGCCTTCAGGATTTCCTAAATCTAAGCCAAATCTCCCTTCAGCCTTTTCCACCTCTGCCTGGCAGTTAGCACCGTCCCTTACCTGCCTTGTGTGTTTGCATCTTGCCACAAGGGCCTGGTCCATCTTTTGCTCTGCAAACCAGGATCTCCTTGCCTGTGAATTCAACACAAGAGTCTCCTGTGTCACTCTGTCCCACCTCAGAGTGCCCCTGTCCATGAGGAGCTAACACTTAGCAGCATTTTCATTCATAGAATCAAAGAATAATTTTGGTGAGAAAGGACCTTTTAGATCACCAAGTCCAACCATTAATTTAGCACTGCCAAGGTCACCACTAAACCACATCCCCAAGTGCCACATCTATAGGTTTTAAAGACCTCCAGGGATGGTGACTCCCCCACTGCTCCAGGTGGCCTGTTCCAGTGCTTGACAACTATTTTGCTGATGAATCTTTTCCTACCATCCTATCTAAACCTCCCATGGTGCAACTAGAAGCCCTTTCCTCTCATCCTACTGCTTGTTACTTGGAATAAGAGACCAACCTGGCCATGACCTCCTCCCAGTGAGTTGTAGGGAGTGAGAAGGCTCCCCCCGAGCCTCCTTNTTGTTACTTGGAATAAGAGACCAACCTGGCCATGACCTCCTCCCAGTGAGTTGTAGGGAGTGAGAAGGCTCCCCCCGAGCCTCCTTTCCTCCAGGCTGAGCCTATCAGCTCCCTCAGCCACTCCTGATCGGACTTGTGCTCCAGATACTTCCCGATCTCTGTTAACCTTTTCTGGGCTTGGTTCAGCCCCTCAATGCCTTTCTTGGGTTGGGGATCCCTGAACTGAACACAGGATTGGAGGTGCAGCCTCTCCAGTGCCCAGCACAGGGGGAAGAACACTGTCCTTGTCCTACTGATATTATTGCTGATACAAGCCAAGTGTCATTGGCCTTTTTGGCCACCTGAGCACACTCGGCTCGGGTCCAGCCAGTGTCCATCATCATCTCCAGGTCCTTTTCCACTTGGCAGCTTTCCAGTCACTCTGCCCCAGTTCAGTATTACATAGTCAGTCCTGACTGCTGCTTTTGGGATTTTTGGTTTCATGACTGCAGGCAGACACAGCCTCCACCCTGATCCCACAGCCCTGCATACCCGGGAGCTCGCAGCTGAGGTTTGCACAGGCTGAGCAGGACATGGGTCACAGCTGATTTATCAGCTGGGTTAGAGTCCAGTGGAAATGAAGTTCACAGCTCTGCCAGTTGTCTCCTCTAGCAACAACTCCCCTAATGCTTTCCTGAAATACCTGTTGATATTGGTCTCCTGATTTTCCAACAGGCTGCTGCTGTTCCTCTTGCCTATTCCTCCTGACACCTCCTCAAGTCAATTCACAACCACCTAATCATTTCCAGGGGAAAGACAAAACTCCTGGGGCAGATAAACCAGAATTGTCAAACACTTGAAGAGCACAAGCCATAAATTTCCTCTCACAGTAATGGGCACAGTGCAAACAAGAACACCCAGGCTACAAAACCAGGTTTGAAACAAGACGTAAATTGTGCCAGAGATAAACAAAGAGCCTTTGGGCATCCTCTGCACCACCTTGGGGACCTGACAGGATCAGACCGTATTCAGCAGGCAGCTCGGCATCTCCTGAGGTATGTAATGGCCATCCCATGCACAGAGGCTCCACATCAACTCACTTTTAGTAAACAAAATTTTCCCAGCAGCTCCATGGCTTCAGAAAGGGATCAAAATGCAAAACAACCCATCTCAAAGGATACAGCAGAGGTTTCCTAAACCTGACTTGCTTAAGGCACAAAGAAACACGGTCAGCACACGGTACAAACTCACAGTGGCTCACACCACTCCTGCTCAGTGGCCCAAGGCGACCGTGAACGGAGCTACCATGAAACAGGGACACTCTGCTCTCCTCATGTCTCTGCCTCTCACATCCATCTCCCCTCAAAAGCAATGGTGGGATGAGACATCCAGGCCATGCTTGGGCACAGCCGTGAGTGCAGATCTCTGAGAAAAACTACTGAAAAGTTGTTGTGTTCCCTGTTGATGAGTAGAAATAAAGTTGGAATAAAAATCTGCATCCTTGAGCATATTGACTGTTTTGTGCCTGGCCACTTCTTTCTTATTTTCATTTAGGAGTTACATGTTAAAGACAAATAATGCATTTTCAAAGGGATATGAAGGATGTTATTTCAGTCTCTGAGGGCTACATGCCATGGCATTGAGGACTAGTGAGACAGACAAATTCCTTGGTCTCTGCATCTGCAGTGTAACTAAGAACCTTTCTAATAAAAGAGCCTAAAAAAAAAAAAAAAAGATTTCTCAGAAAGTGCATGCCTAAAGAATCTTCTGCAGTACAGCCTAATAGCAAGTCCTCTGTGCCAGGAACTCAATGTGCTGCACTTTCCCCTCTTCCCAATTTTTTAAACAGGATATTGCAATGCACTATCCAAGAGGAAAAATCAATAGATGAAAAGCTGGGCAAGGAGCTGAGCTTTTTGAGCATGATTGGCTCTGAGAGCCCCCAGCATCTCTGAGGGATGAGGTGCAGGTCCCAGCCTTTCAGCCAGAATTTGAAATAAGGGCAATCCTTCCCGTGTCAGAAGCAGCAGGGACAGTTTGCTTTTAGTGCTCATTGGGAAAAGTTGAAGGGAGAGTGAGCTCTTCAATAATGCTGCAAATTACCCTCACTTTAAAATGCTAGTCCTTGATTTGTCAGCCTATTTTTGAATAATTTACAGTGGATTTGGCAGGTTGCTGTGATATACAGTGTAATATGCATGTGGAACTCTTTCAAAGCAGAAGTTAATACTTTCCAGGAGAAAAAGGAAATAATTGTGTCAAAACAAGCCTTAACCACTGAGGTTTACCTATTTCCTAATACACAGGAGTTTGCAAACATGACTCCCATTAAAGCAAACGAGACAAACACATATGAGTCTGTCTGCCTTGAGAAGAAAATAATCTTCACAAGTGCCTTTCTTGGTGTTGGATGATCAATCCACCATCTGCTTTTATTTATTCATGATTTCTCAGACTACTACAACAATATTGACATTAAATACAGCTTTGGCTTATTAATTTTTTTCATTCATATGTATTTTAAGTCAATTTTATTGACTTCCCCTTGCCTTGCTCTTTTAGCTGTTTGCTGTTTTTCCTGGCCTGTTACTTCGTGCCTACCCTTACATTCATTTCCAGTATTTTCTTTCCAGCTCCTCGCTTCTGTTTCAGGTAAACACCAGAGAGTAATTTTCTGTTCCAGGCACGGTGGATGAGCTGAATTCAGACCTGTTGACCAGACTGAATATTTCCCCAGCTCAGGCTGCAGTCCTGCTTATCCCAGGGTCACTGAGGCTCCAGCATTGTTCCAAAGTGTTGGCAGCAGGACATCCACATCCCAAGCAAAGCAAGTTTCCCCCACACTGGGCATATGCAGATATGTCACTTGTTCTCAGCAGCGTTTGTGAAACTCAGGACAGACAACTGTTAATTGTATTTGTCCCCTTTCCTATCTCATTGCCCCCAAGATCCAGGGCCTGGCTAGGACTGCACATTTGATAGCTCACCTCTGACTCTGACCCTTCTCTTCATCATCTCCACACCCTCTTCCTTCACCCCTTCCTTCACTGCCTCATCCCAGTTTCAAGCAATACAGATCAAGCAACTAAGCCACAGAAGACTCCCAGCCAAGGACCAAGTCTCCTTTCAGACCTTAGCCATTCATTTCAAGGAAGTTTTTGTCTACAAACATTTTCAAGTTTTGGATCTTGCTCTTAAGATGCCATCCTTATGGAAGGGGACAAATCTCTTTCTACCCCAGCAATTCACAACCACACACCCTCCAAAAGCTCCATGCCCATTTTAGGGCACGTTGTTTCCTGTAAGATGTTTTCCCTGCCTCTCCAGTAATCGTCCTTTTTCCTCTGTTTCTGCAGCTTTATCTTGCCCGTGTCCCTCACGAGTCCATACTCGTTCCTCTTTGTGCTCTGCTCTCTGATCACTGCTTCCCCCTCTTGTCATATTCTGCACTTGTGGAGTAACAACCTGTCACATTCATAACCTCTTTGCACCAAAAATGTTCTTTGATCTGTGTAAACTACATTTGATGCTGAAATCCTTGATATTAATATCTTTTGTTTGTGTGTCAATGTTCTCCAGAATCTAATTAAGCAATGTTTTGAGAGCATTGTATATGTTTGAACAATTTGGCAGAGCAGACAATATGAGCTATTGACCTGCAAGGATAAACTGTGCTTGCAGAGTCTAGGAATTCATATGTGCATGCTTCTTTATGCTGTTTCTTCTGAAACTCGTGCCTTCAGAATGAGGCCTTGCTTTGTAATAATCTCTGCCAAGCTTAATCAAGAATCTGCTGGTGCTCTTTACTGTAATTGCAATGGTGGTTACAGCAGGGCACAACAGAGGTAGGTTTAAGCTACCAATGCACCCAATATTAAAATACAACAAAGAACAAGTTCTACCCTCACACTAATAACAGAGATTATTCAATCAATAGCATCTCGTTATGAATGAATAGGCTAAATTGCCTTTGAATGATGTAAGGATTGACAAGGCAGGGGTCAGCCTGATATAACTACTTACCCTGATTTGACTGGAGTGCTTTGAGAGGTGGCACTGAATGGCAGTGGGGTCAGGCCTGTGGGGCTGTGCAGGTGCAGCAGTGACACCAAGCACGTCCTCAGAGGGGGCACAGTGGCTCTGGGGGATGCTCAGGACCTGGCTGCAAACACTGCCTACCTCTGCTGGACTGGACCTGGAGAGGGGTTTTAAAAGAGGAAGGGAGGGAGGGGAAAAGAGAAGAGCATGTTGTAGTGAGGAGAGGCAGAGAGACAGCTTGGCTGGGTGAGGAACTCGCTGCTGGCCCCACTTGCTGGGACAGACCTTGTGGCTCAAAGCAAGAAAATTGGGAAAATTGGGCCATTCTGAGCTTACCCTACCCGACAGCTGCTCAGATGTGGCTCCGGGTAAGAGCAGCTCTCAGTTCTGGGTTTGGGGCCAGGCTTCCCCATTGCTGTTCAGTGCAGATACACTGTCAGTGCAGGGGCCTTATCTCATTGCTTAGAACTCTTTAGGGAGCTGAAATCAAGGAAGACCAGGATATCAGTGATACCCACCAGGTAGGAGTGGGAACACCGGGGAATGGCTCCACAGGAGTCCACAATACCGGCCTGGAAATAAGTTTGAGAGTCAGCTTGGAAGGCAGGCACATTTTGAGTGCTGGGGATAACTCACCCTAAACCACCTGCCCAATGCTGCTATAAGGTCAAACCTATGGCTGGAGCCATGAATGTGCTCTCTGCTTCAGGAGCAGCAGGCACAAACCTCAGGGTGTGTGAAATTAAGAGCACTCTTGCCACAGGAGAGGTTTGATGGAAAAACAGGGCAGGGGTTTATTACCAGGAACCAACCCCACCATCCCTCACCTCTGTTCTGCTGGTGCTGAGCAGCCAGAATCCCCAGGGCTAAAGTCATACTCCAGATAAGGGCCACCAGCTGACCCAGCCACGCTCCTGGGGAGCCCTGCAGCTCCTGCCAAAATCATCAGCTCCCCACAACTGATTTCCTCGGCTGGACACTGGCACAGCCCTGATGGGTTCACTCTGTCTGAGCCTGCCACAGGGTCTGCAGGGAGAAAAATGTTCCCTGATGAGAATCTGAACTTTTCTAACACTGACCTAGTTTGCTGGAGGGCTTTGCCTCCTTTTTCCTGTGAACAGGTAATGGCCCAGGGCCGTGTACAAATGAACCTGCTTTGCAGGTGCTTTGGGCCACGGGCAGATGAGGGGCCATGGGGCCTTCTCCACGGTGAGACTTTGCTCGTGCTTCTGCACGGGGAGAAACTTCCCTGAGGTGCAAGGCTTTTCCAGCATTCGGGCATCCCACGTCTGGCCTCCAGAAAGGCTGGGCTCCTCCAGAAACAGCACAGTGCCATCTGTTGGCTTCCTCGCCCTGCGGTGGAGCAGAACCCTCCAAAGTCCTGCGAAATCAGAGAGAAGTGAGGGGAAAAAAAAGTTATGTGCACCCTGGCTTTCCCCAAGCTTCTGCCTGCCCTTCTCACTAACTTCTGCAGGCAGAGATGATGGGTCTGGCAGTGGAAACACTTTGCTTTTCCATCTGAGGCCTGGAGTTGCTGGGGCCCTGCTCCTCCAGCCTTACCAGGGTGGTGACAGCTCAGTCCCACTGGGGTCTGGTTAATCAAGCACCTCCAGCACGCACCAGGGCTCCTCCAGCACAACTTCCTGGAGCTCTTTTCCAGGTGGGACATGGGGAATTGATCAGGGATGCTGCATGACCCTGCTGGAAGAGCTGACATCCAGAAATCCTGGACAGAGGGACAGCACAGGCAATCTGTGACTGGGGCTCATGGACCTGCACGGTAAATCCCAGAAATCTGACTTTGGCACGGCAAACTGAGCAGAAATGGCCAATTCCGGAAAAGGCTTCAGTCCAGCATGCTCCTGGATGCAGGAATGAGTGTTGTCCCCTTGTCTTACTTAAGGGCTGTGTCACTGTGTTTTATATGGGAGCACCTACACTGGGGTGGTGGGTGGATTTATCGCCGTGCATTGCTCGCACATCAGCTGCAGGGCTCGGGGATGATTCAGGTTGGATGACTCTGAACAAATTGAGATTATATTACCACTGTACAGGATTAAGGAACGTGTCTCTGCTCCAAACATTTTTCATTGTATTAAAGAAATAAAGGAAAAAAATGCCAAAAGGAAACTGAAATTTCCTAATGGGAGTTAATAAAGTATTTTTTTCTAATATTTTTACCCCTTTTCCTTACCAGAGGAGAAGATTTTGTAAGTAAACCCAGAGATGGTGTCCCCAGAGAAGCACTGAGGGGTGCTGCCTGGGGCCAGGCAGGAAGTTCAGGATCCAGTGCTGATCCTGCCCCACCTCCTCTCCTGCCTTTGAGTTTTACATCTGAGAATGCAGATGATACCATTGCTGTACCCCTCCACCTCACAGGAGCAACCCAGAACTTCATTAGTTAATACCTGCTAATGGAATTTGGAGATGTAAAGTGTTCATAAATGGTAAATATTATTATTCCTGCTACAAAGCAAGAAGTGGGAAGAGACGGGGATAAAGTACAGCTGAAGAGCTCTCTCCTTGCTGATAAAACAGTGTCTCGGATGATGTATGGATAGAAAGTTTACACCATTTCCACAGAAGAACGCAATTGCCACTTGTAGCAGTTTCATTCTCTAAGTTCACCCGTGCCCAGACCAACCCAGTTTAGTTTGGAGGTGGCCTAAGCAGCAGAGAGGACAAGCGAGGGCGAAGCTGAGGTGTTTCCATCCACATCTGCCCACCCCTGGGGCTGAGCTGGGGGCTCTCTCCCCAGCCCCAATGCCCGGTGTATTTGCAGCAGCAGCAGCAGCAGCTCTTTGCTGCTCTCTACCCAGAAATGGCATTTTTCCACTCTGGAAAGAGAGACTGGGGAGATCCCTGCAAAGTGTCACAGTGTTATTTAACAAGCCAGGCTGGTGAGTTTGGCAGCACGGAGTGAAGGATGGGCATCCCACAGCCCTGGCAGCACTGTGCTGAGGAAGGGTCCTGAGTTGCACATCCAGGCAGATGTCCTCGTGCTCAGGACAGCAGTGCTGGGGCTTCAGTGGCCACAGGCCAGACACCAGGGAGCCAGCCCGAGAGAAATCTAACATCTTCTACATTAACGCTAAGCGGAGGGAACATTTGAGTCACTATTTCCGAGCTGAGATGTTGTGCTCATTTCTGCACTCTCCCAGGAGATCAGCTCCAGCCACCAGGACGTGGCAGGGGCCATTTCTTTCTGGACTGGTCTTAAGAATTTTTTGAACATAAATAGACCTAAATTTTAAAGAAAATAATTGAGTCATCTCCCTCATCATAAAACCCTCAGGTGTTTTTGAAATACACAAAGGGCAGCAGTACCCTGTGGTCCAAGCTGCATTTTGGGACTGAGGATGCTGCACACCAGGGTGAGCCTGAGTGAGGCAGTAGCCAAATCTGTGCCTCGGTTTCCCCTCCCACGAGATGCAGCCAACACCTACTGACCTGTGTGCAAAACAGCTCCTAAACCATGCATGGAAGGCCTTACACAAGTAGTTATTAATATTAATAATAATAATTGTTGTTGTTACTAAGCCAAGTATAAAAATAATTTTTCAGAGAAACAAAGTGCCCTGTCTCGTGGTGATAGATTACACGATGCTAGAAATTACTCACAGTATGAAGCTGGTTTCCAGTCTGGTTCTTTTCAATAAATTATAGACTGAGCCCCGAGTGAGTACAGTTTACCAGAGTAAATTCAAAATAGGAAGAAAGTATATTCTCCCATCAATTGCGCTCACGCCCGTTCAGGGTTTGCTCCCGATAAGAAGTTCAATACCCCCCAGCAGTTTCCCAGAGCCTTTCGCTGGGGCTGGTGGGGGACACGGTCGGGCAGATGGCCCCGTGCAGTACAAAGGGAAACGGGGATCGTGCTGGGGATGGCTCGACGCGTCCCAGCCGCCCCCCCCGGGTGCCGCTCGCCCCTCGCCCGCTGCTCCCCACCCGCCACCTCACCGGGGACCTCGCACCGCCGCTCCATTATCCCCATTTCTGGGGGTCCTACGCCCTTCTTTATNCGCCAGCCCGCTGCCAGCCGCGCTCGGCACGGCCGGGGGACACGGCGCGGGGAGCGCACCGGCGCTCCCGGGGGTTCCTCTCCTCCCGGGCCCGGCAGAGCGGAGCCCCTGGCAGCGCCCAGGCGCGCCGCAGCAGCTCGGGCATCGTCCCTGTCCCCGCGGGAGCGGGCGAGTCCCTCCAGCGTCGGGCNCCCCTCGCCCGCTGCTCCCCACCCGCCACCTCACCGGGGACCTCGCACCGCCGCTCCATTATCCCCATTTCTGGGGGTCCTACGCCCTTCTTTATCCGCTCGATCCCTTGCAGATGGGGCCGCCGCCCGTCCCGCTCGCTCGCTGGTGTCACGCCGCGCTGCCCGTGGGCAGGTGTGGGGCAGAGCGCAGCATATGCCGCGGCTTTGGCAGCGCCGGCTGCGGCGGCAGCTCCCGCGCGTCTCGCCGGGCAGCGCTCAGCTGGGACCTGGCGCCGCTCGCAAACACCATCTGGCCTTGGCAGGCCCGGGGAGCCTTCCCCGGCAGCGCCANCAAGAGGCACAAATGGGAATTAGTTACGGCAAAATGAATCTCTCTCTGCCTGGTGGGTCTGCCCTGGAAAGCTGCCCCGTGCCTCGGCACGGCACACCTGGGATAGGTGGCTGTGTATGCAGTGCCCAGCTCCTCCTCCCTGAGTAAGTGCCAGCACTAAAACCATTTCTGGGTGTCTGGAATAAGGTCAAAGAGAATTTTAAAAACAAAAACAAACAAACAAACAAACAAACCAACCCCAAAACAAAGCAAAAAAAAAAAAAAAA
>VWZN01018872.1:46653-79193 GCA_013396955.1 Regulus satrapa | reverse complement strand
CAAAACCCACCCCCTGAAGCCTGTCTGGCATTCTAACAAAGTCCATGAGGGCAGAGTCCATGGCAACTACAAATCTGTGCAGGATGTGTCCCACTCAAGGACTTTAGGATGAGCCCAAGTCAGTTTGTTTTGCTTCTCATGATGCTCACACATTTTGCCTGTACCTTGATCACCGTCCCCTGACTCCCACCCACCCTCCAGGAAAGCTCCCACCATCGCTCCCAAGCCCCTTCCCATGGAGGACTGGCAGGAAAGGGGTGGCTTGCCCTCACACGTGTGATGCCAAGCTCTGGGACCAGCTCTGGCCTGGAAATACCTGAGCTGTGGCGAGAGATGCCTCTGCTGCTCTCACTGAGCTGTCTCGCTCCCAGCTCTCTGCCAAAATGTGGTCACAACTCGTGGACACGTTTGCAAAGGAAAAGGGCGCAGGAAGGCTGCAGGGAGAAGTGCTTCCCTCCCTTCTGTGTGCAGTGAGGGGCCATTCCCACCAGCTGCAACAGCCTCTGCAAAGCCTGACCATTGTGGGGGGCAAATGCAGGAGACAAAACTTTCTGGAATGAGCTGTGCATGCAAACATCGTGTCTTCCCCTGGGAAAAAGGGTTTTCCCCTTCCTTCCCCCGCTTTACCCCTATAGCTCCTCAGCAGCAGCAGCAGTTGTGAGCCAGCAGGGCGATGTATTTTGGCTCCAGGGGGATTCTTTCCAACCTGCTCACCCTCGTGAATGGCCTCAAGGCAGCCAAGCAGCTCCTGAGCTCGGCTGCTCTGGGGAGCAGGCAATGGGTGCTGGCCACGAGGGCAGTCCTCACCGACCTCTGCCCAGGCACCTCTCCCAACTCATGTGAAAATTCTCATATCTTCCTAGCCAGCTCCACCAGAAACTGGCACATCCCTAAAAGCAACCTGCACTCACAGAACGTGACACGTTGACATCAGCACCTGCAATTGACTCCTTTTGTGTGTGTTCAAAGCCAGAGAACACAGCTAAGTGCCTTGGACCCCAGGACCCTCCAGTCCTGGGCAAAGCTGAGCATCATCTGGGCAACTGCACAGAAAATAAGCATGCAAAGTCACGGCTGCAGTGGAGCAGAGCATCTCACAGGATCCATTTGCTGCTATTTGCCAACAAATTCTGGTTGCAATTGCACTGACACAAACCCACTGCAAGACAAGTGTCAGCGACTACACCCAACCTCACCAGTGCACCTGCCAGGTCCCATCAATACAAACCCAAAGCTGACCTCTCTTTCCCTTGCTCTTGAGAGGGACATGGTCTGATTTTGCCCTTGCCAGATCCTGATCCCCAAATGCAAACAAAACTCAAGTTTTGCCAGATCTTTCTTGTGTGCCAGAAGCTGTGAACCCTAAACAAAGCACTGTCCGTCCTGCTGACTACTTTGTGTAGCACATATATGTCTACCTATACCTAAATAATCCAAATCTACCTATGCCTAAATAATTAACATTTATACATATATATGTACCACACAACTGGCTGTAGAGCAGCTTAAAGACAGGCTGACCCCAAACTTACTGGAAGCCCTTTAGCTCCCAGGCCTCTCTAACAGCGTGGCCAAGCCTCTGGGGTCTGTCTAGCCTGGGAGAATGCTGACAAAGGAGAAAGAAGAATGACAGATGCTCCCCATGCACGGAGGCAAATAGAGACAGGATGAGGGAAAAATGAGAGCCTAAAGGGAAAGAAAATGAGTGTGCATACACACACACACACACATAGGCACACAAAGACAGGCAAGACAAAGGCAAGGGGGACAAGCAAAAGGAGGGGAGCTGGAGAAACCACCCAACGTGCTTGGCGAGGGCTGCTTGCAGCAGCATCTCGTGCTGCTTCGTGAGATCCGTCCAGGACATATCTGCATCAGTGAACCAGAATCCTGACACCGGTCCCTTTGATAAATATTTATCGTGCCTGGCTCTCTATCACTTCAGTTTCCACCAGATTAACCTCGATTCTTCCAACAGAAAATGCCCTGATGTTCTGCCTGACACACACACGCCACACTGACCTTCCTTCTCCGGATTCCCCAAGGCCCTCGCTCCCGTTCAGCTAAGGGAAAAATTTGCTCTCATCAATCAGGACCGGATTTCTCCCATGCCATGTAAATAATTTAGAGGCACAAGCATCCATGGCACTGCTTATGTGAAGCCCAAACCCAGTGCCAGGAATCTTGGGAAAAGGGCCCAATAATATTGTACCAGTCCAAAGTAATTAAAGTGCATCATTACATATAAATTTGTAATTAAACACTTTAACGTAATCATCCCGCACAGCACGATTCCTGATGAATTAATTAAAAGAACTCCAGAAATTAATGTTTTACTTGTCACCATTGTTGTGCTAGCTGTAGCCGTCTCCCTGACTATTCCTGCAGCATGTTGTGAAGTAATTATATAATTACTGGGGAACGGGAAGGCCCAAAGTCCCAACAGAGGAGAAACCTGAAACAAAGTGGAAACAGCAACCACAAAAGGCAGAAGCAGTGCCAGTCTCCCCCCATCCAGCCCCAGCAGAGGGGAGTTTGCAAGAGGAGGGGAATGATGAGGTTTCTGTCAGCTCTGCATCACAGATGTGTTCTCCCAGGTGGGAGCATCTTGCTCGCACCCATATGTGCATGTGTAGGGATGGCTCCTGCACTCTCCTGCTGTCTCAGCCCGGGTTCCTTCTCCCCATACAAAAGTCCCCAACAAGCAGGAGTAAGGTGGTCACATCAACTGCTGCCCCTCTCCATATGTGTCCATCTGTTTCCCTGCCTCAGTTTCCCCCTTCCACACCCTCCTCCTCCAGCTCAGGGTTGGTGCCTGTAAGGGGTTGTTCTTCCAGCGCCACTCTCCATCCAACCCTCCTTCCACCCAGACCTCCTAAAATCCTTCCTTTGTGCCTTACATTACACTGAGCTTCAATTTCCTTTCTCCACCCCCTACTTGGGACACAGCTGAACAACCTGGTCCCCCCCAAACCAGCCACATCCTTCCCATCTCCATGGCTTTAAGTACCACCAGGTGCGTGTCCCCCACTCCTGACAGCGCTGAGCGCCAGGATTTGCCTTTTGCAGCAGTGAAGGGGTTAAGGCTGGGCTCAGGTGGAGCTGTTTGTGCCAGGCCATCCCTCTGTATGTGTGTGTGTGTGCATATATCTACACACAGTGTGAGCCTCCCATTTCCCTGGGCATACCCACAGGCACTCCTGCAACACCAGAGCTCGATGTGTCAGCACCAGAGCAGGGGTGTCAGAGTGACCATGTGGGGTGCTGGCCCACATGGCCATAGCAGCAGTGACTGTCCATAGCTGGAGGTCCCCAGTAGGGCAAAGTATCTCCTGTTGTGCATTTTCCATGAATGATATTCCCAGTGCTGGTTCCTACTGTGCCCCAGGAATATCCCTTATGATCCTGGGCACCATCCCTGGTCTCACCTGGTTGCACCAATGCTGCCACATGGTGAGAAGTCTCTGCTTCCAGCCTGTGCCTTGGCATCACAATCAGTGTCTTTGGGGTTTCCCTTTTTGTTATTTTCTGCACAGCCAAAACCAATTAAATACAGCTTGGTTTTACAGCAGCGAGGCAAGGGGATCAGGCAGAGCAGGGAAGGCTTGGAAGAGATGACAGTGCCTTCTGGATGAAGCACGGGACAAGGACCCAGCAATTCCCCATCCAGGCGAAGGCACTCATGCAGCGTGTGACTCTGTTTCCCCATCTAGAGATTACGCTTAACTGGGGCTGTATTAGTTAACATTTGTACGGCTCTTTGAAAAAGTAAAGTGTTTGAGGCTTTAAATCCTGCCAGTGGGAACAGATCAACAAGATTTCTAACCCTTCTGAAAAATTAAAGCTTTTGCCAATTAAGCTGGCAAACGCATGGATGTGAATCTAAAAACCTCTCGAGCTCAAGACCAAGACTGAAGCCTCCTGAGAACTGCCTCTCCTGGCTGCTCCTCGCTCTCCTCCTGCTCACCCGTGTCAGAAATACATCAAGTAACCAAGTTCTAAGCCCTTTCAGCAGACACATACTTGAAACAACCAGGCTACAGGAAGGACTGTGGTGGGGCCACAGCTCTGGACATTTAAAATGGACAATATGAAGGTACAGATAACATCTTCTCCTACATTGCCTCATCTGACACTGCAAAAATGTCATAGTAAAGAATAATTGACTTTAATTTTGCAATTAGCCCTGTAATTGGAGAGGCAGCTTTGATGCCACAAGCTATGGATGATCTCCATGCACACATCTGTACCAGCATTGCCTGAGCCTGGGGGATGTTCTGGGGATTAAGTCACTGCTCGAAGGTTACATCCACCTGGATGACTCTGAGATTTAAGTACTACATTTTATTCCACATAAAGCATATTTGCACACCCTATCTGCACATCCTTTTTTGGGCAGATCTGCACCTTTGCAGGCAAAGCTGATGAGCAGCAGCACCAAGACAAAGACGTGGGGAAAACCCCAGCTTGTCAAAGGGAGGGGCACTGCCCATCATTACACACACTTGGAGAGGGACATGGACTCACCTGGAGTCGTGCAGGCCAGAGGAAAAGCACGCAGGACAGTGGCAACACCACAACGAATGATGGTGAAGCAAATCTCTCCATAACTGAACATCCCATTCCCTTCCAGGCTAACTTCCAATGTGGCACATCCCCACCAACATTGGCTCAGCTTGTGAAAAACAAAGCCCTGTACTCACTGCACCTGCCCGGAGTGCCCGTGAGGATGGATGGATAGAACGGGCAGAGGGTGTGCAATGCACGTGTACCCAAGCAGGGGATCCTGCAGCAAAGCCAAGGGACACTCGGGCAGCAGATTTTGGTGACACTGTTTACCCTGCAGGCTCAGACCCCAGTGCCTGCCCAGCACTGTGCCGTGGAAAAATGCCCAGCAGAGCCCAGGGGAGGGTGGCTCTGAGTCCAAAGGAGCTTGGAGACACCAGCTCAGACTTCTGCTCTCTGACAGACCCACGCAACCTGAAATAAGTCCCTCAGTGTCCCCGTGGGGATGGGAATAACCCTGACATTGCACCCTCTGAGCCAGGGCTGGGGTGCAGCGTGGGGGAGTGCCCTGTCCTCCCCGCCAAGATAACCCCAGGAAAGGTCCAGCTCACAGAGCCAGGGGCCCCTTCTTCACCCTTCCCCAGTCCCCAGTGGAACAATTTACCTCTCGGAGCAAGTCCAAGATATTAATTAAGATAAATCTACCTCAATTTTGAGATTCTCTTATCATGTAATTTATCAAAATTATGTTAATTATTTCTGTAGGGCAGCAAAATTATTACCTCTTCCGTGTCTGATTTGTATTAATATTCATAATTTAATAATTCAGCATCCAAGCCATCTGGTTTGGGGAGGCACAATCCTTCCCCTCCCTCTGCCACAGCCAAAATGTTCCCCGGCCCAGCACCCATCCGGGCAGCCCCCGCCGGCTCCCAGCTACCACCGAGCCTCCGGCTCCTGCGGGCATCGGTGCCGCTGTCCCCGCGGTGTCCCCGAGGCTGCCGTGGCAGGATCCTGGTCCCCCGGGCAGGGCGAGCAGCCCTTCCCCTGTGCCAGGCTGAGCCTCTGTCACCGGCACTGTCTCAGCCCGGCAGGTGAGCGCAGCTGAATTGACATTTTCCACACTTTGTGATTTTTACACTGTAATTTGACATAATTAATGCCTACATTACTGCTGATAATTTAGCTAGTTAATTAAACTCGGAGGAGATAATTAAGGAGAGGCTACTGCTTGGACTGCTAATTGTTTTTGTCATTATTTTAGGGGCCCCGACAGCTGCCGGCTGAGTCATCCTCCCCATCAGCTGATGGCCACACGTGATGGCGATGCCGTGGGCACCGGTGCCCGGTGCAGCGGCTGCGGGCGAGCTCGGCCCTCCGCGGCTGGCCTGGAGCCAGGGCCACCGGAGCCGCGCAGATGGCGAGCGCGGTCCCGGCGCTGCTCCCAGGGTGAGAGCGCCCGGTTTGGGGCTGGGACAGACGGGGAGGGATGCAAAGAGGTTTTTGCAGAGGAAGAGTTGAGTGGCGGGCAGGAAATCAGCCTCCAGCGTGCCGGGCAGGGCAGAGAGGGAGGATGCTCCGGGCAGTGGGGGGTGAAACGCTTCAGGTGCTGCAGAGGGGATCCCGGCACGCTTTGGGGTCAGGTAGAAGCAGAGACCCTGCCCACCCAGCCAGCTGGAGAGGAGAGCGAGACCTGCAACTCCCTGTGCAGCAGTGCCAAGTGCTTGCCCTGGCAGCGGGGAAAGCCCATCTGCCTGCAATCCCCAGAGCAGGAGGGGAAGGGGGGCAGAGGAGGGTCCCTCGTCCCTGTGTGAGCAGCTTTCCCCTTAACCCCACCCCAGCTGCCCTGGGCTGCGCTGCTGCAGCATGTGACTTCTCCTTCTCAGGTGCTTTGGCTTCATCTTTAACTGTGAATACAACCAAACACTTACTGAACAGAAAAGCAGGTGGGCAAAAACCCCCAGCTGCTCCCTGAAGAGAAAAGCACATCACCAAGCCGAAGTCTCTGCTTCCCACCGTGTTTCTCATCTCCTGGAGCGCTCTGCTAGCCTTGCCCCACACCACCCACCCTGCACCATTCCCTGCAAGACTCCAACCAAAGCCCCAGCCCCCATAGCACCTGACACAGGCACCAAGTTCAAAATGACTTGGCCTGTATCTCTTCCACCCCAGGCCACTTGCTCCTCCATCCTGCTCAGCCACAACCTAGACTGACACGGGAGCAGAAAAGGCCTCATCCCGTGGCCAGCTGGGAGGTGCAGGAGCTCTGCACATCCCAACCATCTCCCCTTCTTCCCTGCAGCCTGGTGGGAGGAAGGGAGTGTGAGGTACCTCCTTGTTCCTGTTCCATGACAGCTAGAAAAGCTTTGTCCAGCCTTCCTGGCGTGCAAACCCCCCCAGCCTCCCCCAGCCCACTGGGCAGCACCAGCCCATGGCCCCTGATGGCCAGTTTCCCTCCCCACCATGGGCAGCCCTGCCAGGCTGTTTGCTGCCGGAGATTTCTTTCCACCCTCTGCCTCCTGGCGAACTCAGTGCTCTGAGCTGGAGGCCGCCTTGACATCTCAATCCAGAGATTAGGACAGAGACTGGTCACTGCCCAGTTCTGGCGAGCACCCTTCAAATAATTTGATTAATCATCTTAGCTTCACTCGGCGCAGTTGGCATCCTCCAGAATCAAAGCCTCTCCTGAAATGCTGCGCAGAAAAACCATAAAGCTGCTGTAAAGGTTCAACCAAGCATGGACCAAAGCAGAAGCCGGGACTCCAGAGGCTGTGCACTGGGTTGGCTAAATACTCCCTCTAAATATCTCTACAGCCAGCAGTCAGAGACATATGAGATGTGTAACAAATTGCACAGGGGCTGCTTTTCTTTCTCACTCTTAGGAGGAGGTTTGTTTTGTTGGTTTGGTTTTTTTTTCCCCTCCTATATTTCTATTTATCACAACACAAAACAGAAACGTGCCAAAAGGATTTTATATTTTCACTTGCAACAATAATATTTGGACGGCCCCAAGGATAGCAATTGCAGCAATCATGAAAAAGTAATACTTTGCGCTTCTGTGGTCTCTTTCATCCAAGCATCTCACAGCACTTCACAAATGTTGGCCATGATCCCACGGAGGCCCATGCACATGGATCATCCAATATAGGAATTCATTCCACTGGGTTCAGCAAATCAGGACTGTGGGGCTCTGTGGGGCTCTGGAGTTGCTCACCTCCACGCTCGCCGAGTCAGCTGCTCCATCAGCACTCGCACTGCATCCTGAGTTATTTGTTGATATTTAAGTCTGAGCTCCTGGAGTCAGGAGATTGTGTTTCCATTTTGAAAACTCTCTAGTTTGTCATCTTGGTGCAATCCCTGCAACAGGAATCCTAAAATCCCAGAAAGCAAAAGAAAAATAAGACAAACCAAACATACTCCCTTTCCAGCACGGTGCTTTTTTTTGCAGGCTCATCTCTCTTTGGAGCCGTGCTTTAGGATTTTTGTATTTATTTTCACCAGAAGACAGCAATTCCTGCACTCCAATACTCATAAAAGAATAAACCCAGCTGATCTCAAACTGCTCAGGGAAAACTATGGCAGGGGGAGCAATTTGCCAAAATCAAATGTCCTTGTTCCCAGCACCTCCCCTGCCATACAGACAACCACAGTCCAAACACTTCAGGGTTTGGTTGGAGTTTCCGCTGTCGTTTTTTGCATAAAATAAAAAAAAGTTTTCTTTCTTGCTATATCCAATGCCCCAGTGCCCCACCAGGAATGGAAGGCCAAGAGCTTCCACTGACAACATCCCTCCTTCTCCTACTCATGTTCCAGCACCAAAGACTGGCCAATGTTCAAGACAAAGCTCAAGCCACTGCCCTCTTGCAGGGCTCCTGAGGGTCGTCCCCCCTCAAATGGAGAACTCGTATGTCACCCCTTAGGCCTTGGGTTGACACCTCCATGAAGGACAGGCTAATTATCATTGCTAATTAGCCCTCTGCCACAGTGAAGCAGTGGAGATAATCAGCCATTGCTGTGAGAGTGGTTTCCTTCAGGCATGAAGAGGTGACCCCTCCTCTCTGCACCCCAATCCTGGCTTTATCAATCACCAGATTCCTCATATGTGTAAGGATGTTTTTGCAAAAAATCCCCGGAGAAGTCACTGCCACTGCCTCCCTGGGACAGCTCAGCTGAGTGGGCAGCAGTGTCCCACGGACGTGCCAGGAGGCCATCCATGCTCCACTGGGCAACCTGAAGGTGGTTATGGCTACCCTGGGCACTGTGGCCCCAGGTGACCAGCTACCGACCCGAGCTGATGGCTCTTCAGGGCTGTTTTCTGCTCCTGGGGGCACTTCCAGCAACTCATCCTAGAGCCTCTCTGCGTCCCAGCTCCTTCCCTTGCAAGGACGGGCACGCTCGCCGCCCTCGGGGAAGCGCGGCTGAGCAGCCCATGCTTCAAACCCAGAGCTCCCAACCGCCTGCCCTCCTCTCCCACCTCTGTGCTACCTCCCAGTGAAATGAATCTCTCCCAACTGCCCGGTCCAGCAGAGACAGCCTCGGCCTTGCCTCCCCTGAGCCCCTTTCCCCCCGACGCGCTCGCGCAGACACGCGCGTGCGGGAAGAGCGCCCTGAGCGCCGGAGGGGAGCGAGCACAGAGAGCATTAGGTGGAATGAGAGATAGCAAAAGCACAGGCATATCAGACGTCTCCAGGCAAGATAACACGATAAATAATCAATCAATCCCTACAAAATCCTTAAGTGCTTGATGTATCCTCCTGCAAATTGAATCAGTTCTTCTACCAGGAAGTTCTCTCTTGTAAATAAATGAGAACAGAAATGGCCCATATTGAAAAATAATGTTGTTAAAACCACTGATTAAGTTTTACACAAGCATATGAGAGCAAACTAAAAGGTTTTAGCTTTTTAATTTAAGAAATGAGGAATATGATATAATTTCAATTTGTGATGAGATAAGATGTTCTCGATATTGTGGCTTCAATTGGATTATATCCTAATGTACTTTTATAAAGTGTCAGGCTAGCTGCAGATTAAGGTATGTGTGTAATATTCTTTATTAACAATTTAATGGACTTGCTTTCACTCTATCCATCTTAATCAGTGTTTCCAGTCCACCTGGGAGATCTAGTTAGTGCAGAACCTGAAACTCCAACCTGATGAAAGAGGGAACTCAGTGATCTGTCAGTGTCAAAAAACAAGAGGGAAGTACTGATAAAAGACTGTTGAGGATCATCTTTAACCTCCTGTCATCAGCACCACTCCAAAAGCTCTCAACAACCGCTCTTGGAATCACTCAATGAGACATATGCCCTTCCTCAGATCTGCATCCTTCCCCTGCCAGAAAAATAGAGGGGCTTTTGGCAACAGGCAAAACTTCCCAGATCACAAAACGTAGTTGCCTGATCTCGAGGGACCTGCTCCTATAATCCTATTTTACAGTCAAACGCCAGTGCAAGAGCAGCCTGGTTGTGTGGACTCTCCAGCACTCATCCGTGGTCTCTGCCCTGGTGCTTAGACACTTCCATCTCATTTCCCTATGAAATTTATTCATTACTATTTTGTATCTGCATGTTCTGGTATCAGCATTGGCCTTTAGCTTAACTAGCTCCTCTCCCTCTCTTGTGTTTATCTGCCTGTGCAATAACATCTCTCAGCCTTCCTTTCATTAGGCCGAATAAGCTGTGCTCGTTTTGTCGTCTCTCATAAAGGGGCTTCCTGATCTTCCCCACTCTGATGACCTGGCTCTGCAGCTCTTCCAGTTTTCCAGACTGCACATAAGTGTGCAGTCCCCCTGTGCAAATGCTACCCCATCCTTTGGAAATGCCTTCTCTCCAGACACCTCCAAGATCCAAGGTACCACCCCAGCTAGCTCCTGCTCCCCAAGCACCCACCTCTCCCGACCTCAGGCACCCCATGAAGGTCAAATCCTCCACCCCACTTGAGAGCTTTAATACTGCAGCTGTTTGGTGAGAAATTGCTGTTTCACACCCACGCCAGCCCACCACGGGGTGACTGGGATGGCTCGTGGTGCGCTGCACGAGGTCCCACCGCTGCCTGGTTCCCCACCTCCCCCTCCCCACCACTTAGGCTGCCATGTGCATGCACAAACAGGGACTTGATGCATGGAACGGGGAGCAGCAGTCTTGTAAATAATGGCCAATCAGGGGAGGGAAAAAAAAAAAGTTTCTACATCTCATCTCCTTTAATTCCCTTGCAATGCGATGATTCTGCAAGGGTGGGTCGGTCGTAGCTGCAGGTGCTCCCGGACGGGGGAGGAACACAAAAATGAAGTTGTTTGCGGCTTTTGATTCCATCCCTGGAATTATTTACAGCTGCAGGCAATATTAAACTATGTAGAGCAAGTGTCCTCATTTACATGCTAATTCATTTATACCCTCTGGATTGATTTCTCCAATTCATTTTCAGCCCACTAACTCTTCTGATATGAATTATATTATCACCTCCAGAACAGCAGCAGGGAAATGTGACGAAGCCACCCCAGCTCTTCTGATCTCTAATTGCCCTCGCTGTTTGGAGCTGGCATGGCCAGCTGCAGCTTTGCCTCCTGGCTACCAGCACCCAGCCTCCTTCCATCTCCTGGAGAAAAACCAGCGGTGTGCCTCAGAGAGGGAATCATCCCACTGCCATCACTCGTCTTATTCTGGGGAAGACCCAAGCAAGAGGAACTTGGGCTTGCTTTGGAAATCATTCTCTCTCTCTGCCCAGGAGGAGGAACCACCTCATTTCAGAGTCCATCTGTGTTCTGCAGAGGGAAGTCCTGGAGTAGTAAAGAAATTGAATTAATCCTCAATTTCCCAAGGGACTTTCTGAGGCTTCTCAGCTTTTCACAGTAGCCTTACACTGCACTGGACAGAAAATACGTATTTCCAATTTTCCCTGCCTTGGGAATGAGATACTCACCAGTGGAAAGGACACAGTGCCCAGAGAACAGAGAGGGGTCGGGAAGTCTGTTCACAGGGAGAAGTAGCTGGAAGCAGTAGGGCTTTACTCCCATGGCTGTCACTGACAAGGTTTAGACATCCTTTTCCAGGAGGCACATCCAAATGTGCAGATGCCTCTCTGGAATCCCTGGTTGAGGTCTACCAAGGTAACAGCAGAGAAAAGACCCATCTCCTGCACTACACCAAAGCAGGAGGGTAGACACCAGATGTGCTGGAGGGAGGGGAGAGAAACCACCAGCAAATGAAGCAGGGCACATGCAATGATGCAGGTACAGTGCAGGGCTGCCCACACCCCATCTCCCTCAAAATAACTGTGAAGTTGTGCAGGTTAATCCAGGTGCAAACCCAAGTGCAGCGCCCGTGCGAGGCAGCAGCTGAGAAACTCATCACCAGGAAGATGCTCAGCTGGACAAATCACCTGGATCTGGACCACTGTGGTTCATCCTGGCCAGACACTTCCCTCTCCTTTTGGCCCAAAGTGTCACTGAGCACAGGAACCCAATTCGTGAGATAGACAGCAACATCCAAATTGGATAGACAGATATGGCATTCAGTACTTCAAAGACCTCCAGAAGCCTTTCTACAGCCTTGTTCATACCCAGCATCTGGTTTGAACAGCATGGTCTGTCAGAGGGACTGGATGGTCCAGGACTGATGGAAGTTAAATGGGACCACTTCCCATCAAAAAAATCTGAGCAAAATGAAAGCTATAGGGAAATAAAGAGGTTTTGTCATTTTTTGGTGTGTTTTTTGTTTTTTGTTTCTGGTTTTTTTTTTTCTGGATGGCAGGGAAAGGGCAGCTCTTTGTTCCTGTTTTACATCATCTGAAACAATTAATTTGTGAAATCCACAGTACCATTCCCCTTGACATCCAGTGTTTATTATGCTTCAGACCATTTCAAATGAGCACTTGAAAAGGAGAGAGAGTCCCTCTGCCTCCTGATCACTGGAGGGAAGGAGAAAGTTGTCCTAAACAGAACAACAGATTGTCCCTTCTTAATGGCACTTCAAAGCTCCTCGGACAGGAAAATTGATAATTGTGTCAAGTACAATTTTTCTAAACTTCATCATTTAGTGCTGAAAACTGGGCTATTGAATTCATATAGTTCTTTGATCAAGACCAGTTAATTAAGTTATTCCCTTGATATGACTCTTATCACTTTAGTGCCAGACCTACATCACACTTACACAATTTACATCCTGGCTTTGATATGCATCGTTTAAGCTTCCCAGACCAACATCACTGGGTTTCTTTAGATCCCCTGCTACCTTGCCAGCTTCACCATTAAGATGGGCTACAGGTCAGCTATTAATAGAGAGGCTGTGCACACCAGAAGGCTCCTGGGTTTCTCTGCTTTTGGTGACTCCTGCCGTTCCTGTTCCTTCCCACCCGATACCTCCTGACCCTTCATCTTCACAGCCTGCCTCCATTCACCCTCTGTTTCTGACCAACCATCCAGGGACTTTTTCAGCAAATCCTCCTCCTCCTCCACACTTCTGCTTTCCACAGGAGAGTGACAAGCTCCAATTTAGGTCTCCACAGTTTTTCTTGGGCTTATCCCCTTAAACCGGATTAGCTAACGTCTTAATGCCAGTGACACCAGTCACAGCTCACCATCTGATCCTGCCTTTCAGGATTTGCTGCATCTATGCACTTTCCATTGCTAAACCAGATCCTCTGATCTTTCCTTCCAAGCCCCACAACTCCCCGTCACCATCACCCTGCCACCGTGGCCTGCTCGTTTTACTCCTCATATCTAAGAGATGCCCAGATCTCCTCCTTTCTTCACCCAGCACCTCCAGGGTCTGAACTCTTCCAACTCACTGACAGCCTTTGCACTTAGCCTGTCTTTACTACAACTATCTCTTCCAGACTGTTTCCTTCACTTTGAGACACAGCCTTCCTTGAAAACTCACAGCACCCCTTCCTTGGCCTCCCTTTTCTTCTGCATCAGATACAAGATCCTGAGGCTTTCTTCCCCACCACCATTTACACACAGACCAGCCCAAGTGGTGATTCCTCTTGTGTCTTTCACACCTCCTTTACAGACTCACGTCCTTTCCAAGCATTCCTTCATTCTCCACCCATCTTCACTGCAAGGTGGGCATGTGGCTGCTGTAGTTCTCTCCATGCAGCTGTGCTGAGCGGTTGCATCAAGTCCTTTTCCTCCCACCTCCACTTCTTTGCCCTAGACCAGCTCAAAAACATTTTAGGGTCAAATCAAGTATTTCATCAAGCTGTCTGTCCTGATAATCTCTGTGTTCCTGAATTTCAGCTAGTCCCCTGCTCTCAGGGTGGAGGTGAGGGACTCTTTTTGGCTCAGTAAAACAATTCTCACAGGGCGAGGACCAGCTTGCATCTCCTAAAGAGGTTCTGCAGCTGGCACCCACTTGTGACCAAGAGAGGAGATGTGTGATCTGCAGCTTCCTATCATGGTTCTTCCTTTCCAGGACGTGATGGAGGAACCACTGAGAGAAGTGTGAAGGAAACACAGGCAGTGGTGAGCCCTGGTGCTCGGCCTGCTCCGTCCCACCACGCCTCTGGGTGCTCCCCAGCATCCCCACCATGGCTCATTCTGGTCCCAGCTCATGGCATGATGTAAAAAGCAGTCACGTTCTCTGTATTGATCAGGCTGTCCCTCCACACACATGTTCCCTTTGTCTCCCCTAAAATCAAACCCCAACTGGGAAGAGTCACCAGCTGGAGTTTAATTTCAGACTCCAAGGCATATCTGGAGCCAATTTGCAATGCGCTTACTCCGAAAATCACCCTCCCCTGTGACGCTTGACAGCTCCAGACCACAGTCCTGCTCTCAGCTCCGAAGGAAAAATGTTTTAATTTGTCACAAACCAATTATAGCGTCTCATCTATCCCTGAATTACTCATCTTGGCTACAGTCTAGGACAAAGGGCCCCTCTGAGAGGAGATTAGACATGGATATTAACAAGAGAAAAAGTGTCCACTGTCTCACCTTGCTGAGGACGCAGCTTCCAACAAGACAGGAAAAGGAAACCCCTCCTGACTGACAGCCAGAGGGAGGGCTCCCATCCCACAGCAAATCCCTCGTTTCACGCGGAAGAATAGTCACGACAAACTCCGTATTCAAATAATATTCATGCATGGCAGATAACAGAGTCACGGCTGGCAGAGCTGCAGCATGAATATAAATAATCTTCGCTCCCTCGGCTGCTGCCGCAGATGCTTTACCACCGTGCTGGAGCGTGGGTGAAGGGGCTGTCAGAGCAGGGCAGGGGTAGGGATGCTCCAAAGGAGGCTCTGCCTCCTCTGAGCTCCACGTGCCACCCCTCTAACGAGGCCCCTTTCCCTTGAGCTGGGTTGGAATGCTCTCCCAGGGACTCCCAGCCAAGCAGCCCTCTCCAGCCACCTCCTCCCCACCCTGCCAGGTGTGTTTGTGGCTCTCACAGGGCACTCCAGCACGCCTGTGAGCTCTTGCTTTGGACCAGACCTAGTTTCCCGGGCTCTTGGGAATTGCTTTTGGACTGTCCCATCTCCTGAGCGCCTCATGTTCCGATCCATCCAGCTGGAAATGAGAGGTGAACACTCAAAGGCAGCACCCACAGCTCTCCATGGGCAAGAAGCACTTTGCATGGTGTCTTTGCATGATGTTTTCAGTTGCAGTGGTGATGAGTTCCAACCACTTTGCTCAGCAGTGGGGACAAAAAGCCGTGGGCAGAATTGGCCTCAGTCAGCTGGAAAAGCTGGATGTGCTGCTGCTCTGCCTCAAATAGGCTCAAAGCATCAGAGGGCAGCCACAACACTCTCCTCTTCCCCATGCTCACTGCAGATCAGCTTCTTACTTGGATGAAGAGGGAGCAGATGAAAGTCGATTTCCCTTTGTGCTCATGGCAAATAATTTGGAGAATTCCCCTTGTTTACTCAGAACTGTTAATGATGCGTCAGAAATTACCTCGGAGATTGTAATTAAAGAAAACAGCAGAAGAGAGAGACATACACACACACACAAAACACACACACACAGAGCCTAATCACAGCTTCATGTGCAAGTCTGGAAGTGACAGAACCAACAGCAGCTTCCCCATCACCCCAAATCTGCAGGATTCCCAAGAGCCACCTAAATAGCAGAGGATTGGGGTGCAGCCCCCAGGCCCTGTGCAGCCCCCACACTCCTCTTCAACTACAAAGAAAGCAGTGGCAGCACTCCAGGTATCCAGGAGCTGGTGAGGCCACGAACTCGACTGGAGGCCATCAGGAAATGAGCAGGAAGCTCAGCCCCCTTAAAACCATTTTGGAAGTGGAGCAGCTGACCTAGAAGAGTAATTAAGCTCTCAGTCATCACTGAAATGCAGACACCCACATACACACAGCAATGTATCTGTCAACCCCCTGCCAGCCTGACCTCGGGGCTCGGCGTCTGGTGGGGCTGGAGCAGAGCACAAACAGTCCTTTCTCATGGAGAAGGGAGAGGAATTTGATTCCCATTCGGTTATAGGAGGGTGCCTGGATTGCCTAATTACTCAGGAGTGACCACTGTGGAGGCAGTCGAGAGCTGGTTTCCCAACACCTCCCTTCCTGCTCAGTCCGAAGGCCAAATCCTCTTGCTTTGCCTTCTGGAGCACTTCCACGGGGTAAGCAAAGCTGCTTGTGCCAGGAGAGCAAACAGGGGTCAGGCAGGGGAATCAGCTCAGCTAAAAGCAGCCAGCTGGAGAAAAGCCATTCCCTTTCTCCACCTTAGCCAACAGCTTAGTTCTTCTAGGGCTCGTTTCAAGCACTGGATTAGGAGAATGGTGGAATTGCAAATCCTATGAGTCCCAAATTCAAGGCAGAGGAAGGAGGAAGAAGCTGGGTCGTTCTCATGTTCCATCAGTGTTTGTCAGGGTGTGCAGGAGCTGTGGGACAAGCTGTACAGAGCTTGGTTTTGGAATACCCTGGCCACAGCCAGAGAGCATTCCATCGATACACACAAGAGTTTGGGACTCTGAGCAGGATGTGTTTGGATCTACTTACCTTCCCATCTGTGATGTAGAAATAACTGAGGTTAGTCTTGCAATCAGCCTCATACCAGCAGCATGGTGAGGCAGGTTAGGTTTTGGCTCCCCTCCCACTCTCAGTATTTTTCTACCTAGAGACCACTTAAACCTAAACCCACACAGCATATCCAGGTGAACCTCATATCCCCTAGACCATGACTACCATCTCAAACAGACTCCAGATGGGAGAAGGAGTAGTTTTCCCTTCAAAACCTGTTATTGGAGCAGGTGTACCCCTGCCTGCTGTCTGGCAGCAGCCTGGCCTCACAAAAGCAAACCCTACAGCAGGTCCAACCATTGCCACCACAGGGCCCTGGTGTTGTTGTTTAAGCACTTTGTTATCACATTTCTGCAGAGGTCCATTTCCTGCCTGTTTTCAAGGTGGATGAAGGCTAGAGAGGGAAGGATTGGATGAGTTTGGATGATGCTGCCACCATCCTCCAAATCTATGCAGACTAAACTTCTTGAGGCTGGAGAATCAGAGCCTGAAAAGATGAAAGCCCAGCAATAATGACAGCCTGGGACAGCTCATCAGGAAAGGTATTTCTCTCCTTCACCAGAGATGGTTTCAGCTCCCTTCCTCTCAGCTGGCAGCCCACAAAGGCAGGTTTAGTTCTGGGGATTTGCTGCTACTGCCCAGGTCTGGAAGAGGAGCCCTCCTCCCTCCCCTCATGTTTACACACAGCCCCAGGAAAGAAGGATCTCCCTGACAAACAGACCAGGATGGCAAGGCACAGCATGCCAGCCCTTGTGGTCAGCAAGTCCCCACTAACCAGTCTGTCCTCCCCTCTGGGTGAGCACAGGCCAACATGGAGCAGAGTGTGGTGGCAGAGCCTCCGTCAGAACCCGGTGACACCGCGGTTCTGCCACCCACGGCTCAGCTCTGACACAACGAGCTCTGCCTCTTGTCTCTCCCACATCTGCTGGCCAGGCTGGGACCCTACAGGCTTTGGGATGTGTGTGATGCTAAAGCAGCAAGGGGGGAAATTGCATTTACCTGAGAGCAGGGGTGAGTTTGACACCTAAACAAAGTCAGTGAAAAACCCTTTGTTGCCACAGGATGTGCAGCTGCCCTGCAGGCTCTGGGCAAGGACTGTTCCATCACAGGTACACCAAGCTCCAGAGAGGGACTATCAGTGCTCACAGTGACCAGGACAGCCATATCCCCAGTACCCCCAGATCACCCTGGGATGCTGAGATTTGCTGCAGTAGTTCTTTATTGGGCGAAAGCATGCGCACGTACAGGGTATCCCACCGCTTGCACAAAAATGGTCCCCCCCAGTGGGCTCCAGGAAGCCCCTCGGGCACTGGCTCCCACCCCGAGCACATCCCTGCCCGGGCTGGAGAGTCCCACTGCCACCTCGTGGGAAAGGGATGCATCGTCTCTGCACAGGGGAGCAAACCTGCAGCAAAACCCCTGCTCCTGCTGGGCAGCAGGACCCGCAGGAACAGCGAGTACCTGGCGGGCAGGGAGGAGGCCCACACAGATCAGAGGCACCATGAATTAATCTGATCTTTCCCTGGCTGTCTCCATCCCTGCTCCCCAGGCTGACTGGGAAGAGAGGGTGCACCCAGGGCAGGTGCCTCTCTGAGGGAAGAGTGGAAAAGCTCCCTGCAACAGCCCAGAATCTGCTCCTGCACTCCTGGTCTCACCAAAGTGACCCACAACGCCCCTTGAGGGCACTGGCTGTCCAGGGATGGAGCTCAAAACCTGAAATATTGGTCCCATGCAGATGACTGAGGGGTGAGGCAAACCCATTAATTCCCTTGTGCTCCCAGGTAGCACCAGGTTATTAAAGTAACAGTTCTGTTCGTCTTCATCAGGTTAGGCCACAGACATTGAAAATACTGCTTCACTGAGCAGTCAGAAAAATAAGGAGGCTACAAATCTCCCCCACAGAGGGAATGAAGAAGCAGGCAGCCTCTCATGGCTTTGAGAAATCAGCCTACAGCAACTTCCAAAAGAGGTCTGGAAACAAATCAGTATTGCTGAAACTGCTGCAAGTCGAGAACATCCCACAGCACAGACACAGAGGTGGCTCTGCTCTCTGCTCCCCCCAGACATGGAGCCTCCAGTCTGCACTGGCTTGGTAAGAGGGGAACCATCGATCCCTCTTGCGCTGCAGCATTTCCCTCTCTGCATCTCTGATCCTGGCCAAAGAGCCACAGCACAAGCAGAGGGGAAGGGAGGGACAAGAGACCAGGGCAGCGTCCTGGGTGCAGCCCTGGTGACAGGTATGGACACTGCGGGGTGCCATGCAGGGCCATGCTCCTGCATTCAGGACACTCTAGTGACACGAGAACTGGGTGGGCAAACGGAGCTCTGCCCTCCTGAGCTGCCAACAAGGCTGAACCAGTTCTGGCCCAGAGCCAAAGAAGGAAAACTTAAAAGTCCATGTGCTGGGAAAAGTATCCTTGGGCCCCCTACCAGGCCCAGAGGGGATTCACACTGTCCCTTTGGTCAGCAAACCTGCAGTCTCCATGTCAGGGAGCCTCTCACAGTCCAGGAGCTCCAGGAAAGCAGCACTCAGGAAGGACCACACCTTTGATGGGCCTCTCACAGTCCTGCACAGCTCCAAGAAAGCAGCAGTGAGGAAGGACCACACCTTTGATGGGTCTCTCTGGGCTGCTGGGAAAAGGAACATCAGGCTCCTGAGCTTTACTCTTGTTTTTTCTGCTTCCATATTTTGGATAAGCGGAACTTGTTCTTTTTTCTCTCTGGCTCCTGGCTCTCAAGAGATCCATCTGCAGGAGAGGGAGCAGAAACAGAGCAGGTTGAGACCCACAGCCCCAGTGAGTCCCAGTGCTGCTCTGTAAGAGAAGAAAGAGCCCTTACCCAACCTCTGTATCATGTCTGCCAACATCTGGTCTTCCTCTTTCTCTCTGTAATGGAACAGCATGGTATTAGAAAACTTTGCTGTGTTCATGACAAGCTGGTAGATACCAAAGCCCATGCAAATACCGCTCTTATTCCCCAGTAAGAAATGACCAACCTCCACAGCATACCCTGAAAACGCTGCAGGAGGAAAAACCCAGCAGTTAGAGTCTTAGACATTAGCAAATTCCATCTGGTTCCCTTGAAAGCAAGGGCCTGTGCGGGGATTTCCAGACCTTCTCCCAGCTGGCTGATGAATCATCCGAGGTCATGGAGTGGTGAGACACCACCACACCCGGGGAGATGAAAGAAGTTGAGACACAGTAGCCCGGGGTGCTACAGAGGTGCTCCCTGCCACCGGGAACAAGCCCACTGCTATCACCACCTTGTCCTGGGCAGCACCCAAATCCACAAGCAGGAGCAGGGGTCTGAGGTCAAGAAATCTTTAAGGTCAAGAAATGGAGGCTGTTCTCAGCATCAGGAGGCACAAATCAGCTACTTGACCCAGCAGTCTTGCTTTGAACTTGGGAAGGATCCAGTTCTTGGCTACAGTTGTTCTTTCACTTGCAGCAGCAGATGAGCACATTCCTGACTTCATGTTCCCAGATTCCTCCTGTATCTCCCATATTGCCTCTAGCCTCCCCATCTCCGGTCTCTCCCTCTCTTCCCCCGCATTCCACATTTTCACAGCCCTGTTCTCACAGCAGCTTTAGCCTGAGAGAGAACAGGGCTGTGGTCCTGACCTCTTTCCAACAGCTGCCAAAGATGCAAAGACAGCAGCACTTAGGAGAAGATGGCTGATGAAAGGGGACCACCCACCTCTCATGGAGCAGAAGTCTGGGCTACAGTCACTCATCCACCCCTTCAGCCTGGGCAGCAGTGGAAATACAGTAGTGTTGGCTCATTTCCCACCATCTGAGCACCCTCACCTGAGTCTGTCCTCATCCAGGCAATCCACAATATTATTCCGATCATTGACTGTGTTTAGGTAAGACTCCAGCAGCTCCTTCTCTTGCTCCTTCTCCCTGGGTGTCTTCAGTTCCTCTGCACAAGACAAGGGAAGCCCATCTCACAGCTACAGGCAGTACCTCCCCACTGTGGCTCCTGCCTCCACCCTGTTCCAGCAAGGCTAATTTTACTACCCTCACACTCAGGGGCACATCCTACATCCCCTCACCAAGCAGAGGTGGCTTGGGTGTCACAGGGAGTCTGAACCTGACAGGGGACACCCACAGTGCACCCACAATCCCGGGCAGTGCCTTCAGATCTGGAGGACATCCCAGGGTTGGCACACAAAGTGGAGGCTCCTGGGGCTAGCAGGACTCCCAGTGTGGCCAGTCTTTACCTGGTTTGCTCATGAGGCTTCGCAGCTCCATCTCAATATTCCACTGCTGCTCCTCCAGGTTCTGCTGCTTCATCCTGGTAGGAATTACAGAAGTGATGATTTACTGCCCTGCCATGCCCCAGGGTTGGATCCTTCTCCTGTCGTGCTAAAGCCTCATGTCTGTGTCACCCACACCCTGGGCAGGGGCTGGTGGGTCGGGGGAAATCTTCCTCCATCAGTTCTGCAGTTTCCCTCCTGCCAAGCTCTTCACAAACCCTGGGTGCTCAAAGGCCCGTTGAATACATCACGATGCTGGCAGTTCTCCCAGAGACACCCTCGACCCTTCTCAACAGACACATCATTGTTTTGGGTTGCCACACTCCCTCTCCTTCCCTGCTCACAGGAAGTGCACAAGCAGACAGGTGAATTTCTGGTTGTACTCACTTGTACATCAGCTCCGATTCCTGTCTGAGCAGCAGCTGTTTCTCATGGATCAGTTTGAACCAATCCACCATAAGGGCATCCTCAGACTCATCTGCAGAGGAGACAAAGGGCAAGAAGCTGCATCAGTTCAGCCCTGGCTCAAACACACAATCTCTCAAGGGAGAGACTAGTATGACTTATGTGAGCCCCAGGAAGCCTCAAGTGAGAAGAGGCAACCTTTGGAGCTCCTGGGTACAAGGGATGCAGGTCATCCCTGTCGATTCAAGGAAGCTGCTTATGGATACTCTGGTACGGGACTCCCAAAACTCTCTGATCCTCAGCCAAATTAATACAAGATCTTGCTCAAAAAAATGTGCTACAAAACAGCCAGAGAAGGTTCAGAATTCCCCAGGCTTTATCTTTGCATACCAGGTACCTCTGTCTCACATGTAGCCTGAGCTCCTAAAAATGGAGCCAAGAGTGCCCAGGGGTAGGACAGGAGCCCCACACCTCCCCAGCACAGCAGAGCTGGCACCAGGTCTCCTTTACCTCCCTCGCAGGCACGCAGCTGCTTCTCCAGATCCACTCCTTTCAATTCCAGCTCGTCCAGCTGCTTCTCGATGTCACGGACCTTCTCCTGGATTTTCTCCTCAGGGAGGTAGTCTGGGTGCAGCTAGAGAAAAACATGTAGGACCAAATACAGCTCAGCAACCCTCAGACTGCCTGCTGAGGCCACAACAGAGAAGGGGAAGGGCATAAGGAGCCAAACTAGAGAGCCCCTGGGAGGGCCAGGCCAGCAGAGGTGCAGAGCTGGCTGCTCACAACAGAGCAGTGGCCATTGCAAGGCTGTGACACATCTGCCATCAGCGGGCACTCCACCCACACTTGTCAGTCTGCAGACATTCTCCCTCCTTCTGTGGGGAATGCAATGTCTACCATTGTTTTGTTTGGCTGTCTCATTCCAGCTCCAGCTGTCTCCCTGCATGGAAGATAACCAGCAGCTCCTCCACCTTGTGTCTGCCCTAGAGCCCTTCACCCTTCCCCTGGGTATCCAAATAAGCCTTCCCAGTAAGACAAACTTAAATCTGGACAGGCACTCCAGGATATTCAACAGCCCCAGCTTGCTCCCCTTAGTCCTGGTTTACAGCCATACCTTGGTTGGGGACATCACTTGAGGCTTGCTTTTGCTTTTTGGAACAGGGAGTTTAACTAGAAGGGAGAAAAAAAACCAACAAAGTATGTCACAACAACCTTTAAATTATTTTATGGTGCGGGACAGTGCCTACACCAACAGAGCACAAGAGGACCCAGCTACCCAGCTAACAGAGGTCACAGGTGATACACATGCATCCACATGTCTGAACAAAGTAAGAGACATATCCTCACAGCCTGATTTACTCCTGTGGCTTGTCACTCAGGTCGCAGGTTGCTGCTTTCAACCAGAGGGTAGAGACAGTCGCCTAATTCAGGTGTGGCTTTGGAACTTCCACCCAAGAATACTGACTTGCATGTTCACTCACTTTCTTGTTAAAATCCAAAGATATTTGTTGTGGCAAAACCCATTCCTTATAAAGCTTCCAAAAGATAGCACAGAAAGACAGGGTTACTGTCACAGGAAACACCAAGACATACTAAAAATGTCCCTCTAGTGCTCTTTTGCAAAAGAGTATCAGTAAATACTGATGAAACAAAGTTAGTCTAGGGGACCTCAGTGTAGATCTCAGGAAACTAAGGTTCAATTCCTCCCACAAAACACTTCCTAGGTGAGAAGTCCCTTAGGCCCTGCTACACAGCATTACTTAGGCCCTGGACACCTATTAAAATCAATCCTTAAGCAACGTGTATTTGTTCCACTGTGCCTCAGCTTCCTCTGCCCAACTGTGCTGCAAGGATAACTACAGAAGAGTGTGAGGTATTTGGATACCCGAGGGGCTGGGCTGGATAATTACCACAGAGAGAGAACAGAGGCGTGAGTAGATGATGTGATAAGGAAGGAAAACTCTACTATCAAAAGAGCAGGGCTGTAACAAAGGCAGCAGCCACGCAGGCTCAGCACACACAAGGAGAAAGACAGGACAGACAGACTAAGGGAGGCTCTTGAGAGTCTCTGGAGACTGAGGAAGAGCTCGAGGACAGCTCTCCAGTGGCCCAGCCCTTGCTCTATTGTGCTTTCTAGGAAGAATGCAAAAGGAGAAGATGCTGGATGTGGCTGTGCTGTTCCTGCACTGCTGGCTGCTGTCAGGGATCTCTTCTCTCTGGATGCTGCTGGTTTGCTGCCTGTGCACTGCCTCAACTCACACTCCTCCTAAAGATTCCTCCAAGAGGGACTTGTCCTGCCTCGAGCTGTCTGCTTAAACAACTCTTCTCTCTCCCAGCTCAGTCTGCATCTCCAGGGCTCCTTCTGAGTGGCTTCTGCAGCAGCTCCAACCAAGGCAGAAAGCTGCACCACTGATGGAGAGAAGGCCACGGTCACTGGAGGGGAAGAACCTGTAAAATGACACCCTGGGACCAGCTCAGGATCTGATATCCCCTGATACCCTCAGGTTCTGACTTGACAGACACAGGATGGGTTGGCTGTTTGCCAGCAAGCTGGAAGTAGGACAGTTGGCAGGAGAACCCTGGAGCCTCCTTTCTCAACAGAAAACAACACCTACGAAGAAAATGAATGAGCTACAGAAATGCTCACCATCCACAGCTCAACACAACCCCAGGATTGAGGGCAGGAACAGCAGCTGACTGTTCACAGCTGTCTCTGAGTGCTGAGGTAAAAATCTACACAGAAGAGCAACAGCTCTGTCCCTAACCCACAGCCTGCCCAGAGACAGCAGCAGGATCCAGCCTTTCAAGGGGGGAATAGTCGGGGGGGAGACTGCCAGGAAAATTTCCCAGTGGCCCTTCCCCATGGCAGTCATTAACCTTTAGAAGGACAGATACAAACCTGGCCTCCTTTATCTTAACAGCTCACTTCCTGGGAGAGACTAATGCTGAACCCTGCGGCCCAGGCTGAGGAAAGAAGAGGTGGAAAGTTTTGGCAAAATGCTGGCAAAGAAGGCACAACGAACTTTTAAAGAAGACAACACAACTGGAGATTGAATGTTTGGTAGCTGTCAAAAGTGCTGGCTAAGGACAATGCTGGAACCAGCTGACAAAAAATAGAGCATGAGGCCATTGAGCCATCAGGACCCACCCTGCTTGCTCCAAGACAAACATCAGGGGCAGGACTGAGCCCTGCTATGAGAATCTCCTACTGCAGACAGGTAAGGCTCAGCACAACGGGGTAAGGAAAGGGGAGATGAAGAAGCTGAGCAAACAGGACAGCAGCAAACATCAGGTTAGCTCCAGAAGATTTCCTAAACATTGTAGTGGGATATGTCAGAGCAAGGGTAAGTGGAGGAGAGGTGCACAGTAAAGCTGTGGCTGAACAAACAGGAGTTAGAACCTAGATTAAGAATAGGGACAAACTGGTGAGGACATCTTTGAAAATCAAAGAAACAGCAGCCTTGGCTCCTGTTCCTGTGGGTCCCACCCGCTGGAGTCTCTGGATGACAGTTCTCTGCATTCCTGTTATTTCCTAAAGCCACTTGACTGGGCAAACAGAGACATCAACCAGATCCCAGTTCCCCAAATTAGGAGACGGTCCTCTTCATCACACTAAGTCTAAAGAATGACAGGGCAGTGACCTTGAAAAATTCCTATTTCAATTTCTTCCTTTCCCACTGAATTCGCTGGCCTTGCTGCTTCCTGCTTAGGCTAGGCTGGCTAATAAAAATTAATTACACAGATTCTGCCCCCATGACAGCAGCCACAGGATTAGCCACAGAAAAATCTGGGACACATATCCCATAGTGACCACTCAAGGTGTTCCCTGACAGTGCAGAGAAGAGAGTGACTTTAGTAGGCAGAAGGGATCTTACACGTAGCAGTGCTTGTTTTCAACTGGTTTCCATCTTCCTCCTTCTTGGCAGACCCTCCAGGCTCTTTCCAGTCTTGCTTTGAATTCTGACAGCTCCCGATAAGATCTGAGCTGGGAATCAACAACTTCTTCGTGAATCCACCAGATGAAGCTGGATTAAGAAGCACAGACAGGTTCTGAGCAACAAATTTCAACCCTCATCTCCTAAAAATCCCTTTATTGCCCAATGTCTCTGGCACTCATCACTACCCAACTCCATTTCTAGTCCTAGTCCTCCTCTCTTGATGATAATGAAGGGCATAAGCCCAAAGTAAACAGGGAAAAAACACTCATTACAAGGCCAGTGTAAAGAGGAGAATAAACAGTTGGGAAGCATCACTAAAATTTCTCAGCATTACACAATCATTCAAGAGAGAGGAAGTGAAACCTTGATGGCTGTCTTGCAGAAGAAGGGAACCCTATGGAGACTGAGTCCCTCTACTTGGAGAAGGATGAGAGGCCACCTATCAAAGGCACAAAATAAAGGCACCACAAGGCTAAAACAGGTGCAGAGAACAAAGATCCCTGAAAGCAAGGCACCACCAACACATTCTTCACACTGGCCTTGCAGAACCAATGCCTGTCCCCTTCCTGATTAGCAAAATGAAGTCAAAGCTTTTATCCTTCATACCAGAGTCCCGCTTTGCTGGTGGGACAACTAATGGGCTTGGCTTTGGCTCCTTGTGTGCTGGGCTCCCTGTTCCCCCCTGGGAGTTATCAGTAGGTTTCTTAGAGCCATCCTGGTCCCTGCAAAGAAAAAAGACAAAGGTAGGAAACAATCTCTCTTGCAGAATGGTCCACAGGAAAAGTTCTGGACATTCTGGTGTGGATCTCCACGTGGGATGGTCACACTTGTCATGGAAACCCACCAGCTGCAAAGACACTCACTTGCTGGCTACAGGCTTCAGCCGAGATCTCCACCCTTCTGGGCTCTCAGACTTGTTGTCAGCAATGTTTGTGCTTCCTGAAGAAAAAAACATAGCAAGGTAAATAAAAATAAACAAGAACAAAAACATCCAATAAAAAGAAACAAGCCAGATTTGAGTCTCAGGAGAATCCTAGGAGATAAACCATGCACTGGGGCAGGTACTATGATGTTATTGCAGCAAACCAGCACCAGCTCAACAAGTTTAACATGGACAGATTCAGATACAATAGGCAGTAAGTAATCTCAGTGGCATTTTGTCCCTTTCAGATCAAATGCTTTAAAACCTACACACTTACAGAAATTCAGCCACGGAGTATGTGAACAGGCACATTCAACAGCAATGCAGCACAAACAGCTCAGGTCTCAGAGACCAAAGACTGGGGCAGGAGGAGGGGAAACAAAAAGTCCCACAACGTCACAGCAAACTGCAAACAGACATTTCTTTAGGCCCAAAAAAATTCCAGCTTGGAATTTTCCAGCATTCTGGAAGTGCCTGGGACACTGGGAACCCCCAGAATATCATCCCCTGGCCCACTGCTATGTCACCGTGATGGAAGCTTGGTTCAAAACAGACAAGGAGGCCAGGTGACCTGCAACTGCAATCAAAAAAACATCCCCAAGTTCTGGAAAAGTCTCCCATCTGGAAAAACTTAAGCCTTCGAAAGCCACCATGATCTCAATGTTAGATGACAGCAAGTACAACTTCGAATACCTGGAGATCCTCAGAGTAGTAGAACTCACCAAGCTAGAGGGAGCAGCTGCACAGGGATAAAGAGAGGCGTGTTGAGCCCCACAGCTCAGAAAACCCTTGTGTGGTTGTACAGACACAAAGGACAGGAGCCATGGACACATTTGCTATGCTGGTCCAAGAGGAAGGCATAAAGTTGGAGTGCTGTGTCCAGGCAGAACTGTGTGAATCATTCATCCTCACCTTTGATGCCTTTTGACTCTGGCTTGTGCAAAGACTCAAAAGGTTTGCTGGCAGCCTGGCTCTTGGGCACAGGGTCTGTAATCTTTTCCTGCTTTGGTGCTGTGTAGCTTGTTTTGCTGGACTGTGTTTTTGGAGCTGGACTCTGAGAACTGCTGGGAGAAAACTTGCCACTGCAAAAAAGGACAACTTAGTGAGTCTCTTTGGAAGGATGGCCCTTTTTATTTACCTCTGTTCCAATGATTTGTATGTGTCCCTCTACATGCCTTTAAAACTGAGCCACAAGAGCAGTCAGGACAAAGCAAAGAAAGATGCAGGGGCTTCTCCAAATTATCCCAACTAACATCTTGGCAGTAGAAAGAGAAAGAGAATTAGTGCTTACCTGGCAGGTGCTGAGGAGCTGGTGGAACTGAGTCCTCCTGGCCTGTGAGGAGAAGTGCTTGATGCAGACAGAGCCTGTATAATATGGTTACGAGCCTGATCCTTCCCAGCACTCACTCGACTGACCTCAGCAGTGGTTCTGGCAGGGGCAGTTTTATCAGGGCCATGAGGAGACTGGACTTGTTTTTGAGTGTCAGAAGATTTATTGCTGGGGGACTCCAACGACCGAAAAAAATTTTCTCGGGCTTGCTGTGTTTTTGTTGTGGAGGATGTCCAAGGAGGCTTTGATGGGGTGCCTTCATGGTGATCTGTTTTATTCCCCAACGAGGCACCTTTGCAGTCATCTGATTTATTTACAGCTGAGGAGGACCATGGAGTATTTACACTTTTGAAGCCAGAGCTTCCAGAAGATGAAACAGATGGCTTGGTTGAATTAGTGAGGCCTTCCTGGCTGGGTTTCTTCAACACCTGCTCTGGTTTCTTGGGTTCTGCTGCTTTCTGGAACACCCTGGCAGCAGTAGGGGCTGGGGTACTGTCAGGTTTTTTCTCAGTATTGTGGAGACCAGAGATCTGGACATTGTCTGGCTGCTGGTGGCTGGTACAGATGAACGTACTGGGCTCAGGCCCAGCTTTGTAGCTTCCAGGAAGAAGCAAGTTCCAACACTGCCTGCACCTGTGGATACAAAAATCTCAGGAAACATCTTCCAGAGTGCCGTGAGACACACAGCTTGGAGTCAGGCACGACTCCACCATCCACAGAAGGGTGAAGGCACCGCACTGGCAGTGAGCAGACCCTGTGTGCACATTCCTCAGGCACCAGAACAAGAGCTGTTGATAGCACAGCCTGAAGCAGGAAAGGTGTAGATGAAAGCTGACCTGTGGAGACAGTTTCCCTTACACACAGGTCAAGAGCCTCTCTGAAAAAAAGCTGCCACACCACTCTGTGCAGTCCCAAAGGAGTCAGGCTGGCCCTCTGTGCCCCCCAGGGCTGTGCCCCTGCTTTCAAGGGCTGCTGTACCTGAAGCAGTTCCTGTGATAGAGCTTCCCATCGACCAAGTAGCGCTGCACCAGGTGCACGTGCTTCCCACAGACCCCACAGCTGCTGCTGGGGACATTCCCACTCTCTGCCAGGACCCTCTTCTGTGGGGAGAAGCAGTGGGTGAGCAGACAAGATCATGGCCCTGGACACAGCTACAGATCTCCCAAGAAGGTGAGTGTTTGGCATGCACAGCCAGGACACAGAAGTGACACCCAGGAAATCCCCTCAGCCTCTAATCCCTTTGTCACAGAAGTCACAGAAGTGGAACAGCCCTCAGAAGGACAGAGTATGGGGAATATGTTCCCACAAAGCCAGAGGACCAGGGTGCCCTGTCTGCCTACAGGCAAAGGTCTCTGATTTAAATTAGCTGGGAAAGGGCTTCTACCCTGTTTTCATCCCTACTCTACTTTGAAATGGTATCCAATAATTGGATCAATGTTTTCTAGCGAAAATAATACTATATTCTGTAAACATCTCCATCCCCAATATCTAGGAACAGCATATCCATGTCCTAAGACACCCACGATGTATCCAGGCTTTCCAGTGACTCCCACCTCAATCTATGCCCGAATCAGACCTCTGGATTAAATCACTCATAGTGAACAGAAAATTTAGAGACTATGTCCTTACCACCAGGAGCCTTGAACTAGCCCAGTACTCTCTACCTCACTGAACAGATTTAAGGTATCAAGAAGACCCAAACCCATTTCTTACTGTGGTAACTGGAGAGGTTTCCTTTGGCTTAGCTCTGGCTGGTGGGTGGGCAGGAGGCAGTTTTGGTGGCACTGGCTTAGGAAGCTCTGGAGCAGATTTCTTCCCAGGATGCTGCTCTGGAGATTCAGAGGAAGGACGCTTGATTCCAGCCATGCCTCCAACTGGAAGAATGGAAGAAGGGAATATTTTTAAGGAAATATAAGGAAAACTCACAGGTTTAGGAACAATTTACAAAGTAAGAATATCCAGAGGTGCCTGATGGGTAACATGAAAAGCACACAAGGAGACACAAACTTCCTTCCTGACCAGTTCTGTACTGGACTGTGGGGCAAGAGGCAACAAGTGAATTTTAACAGCATTGTGAAACTGCTGATATTTCCTCTTCTCAGGATATTTCATGAAGAGAAATACAAAAATGAAGGAATACAAATCTCCATCCATCGACGGTGAGAACAAGACCTTGGGTTTTCAATTCCAGCCCACGGTTTGGCTGGAACTGATCCCAACTGAAACAGGCAGAGGTGTTATGGCTAAGGAGCTGCACAGAGGGTTTGCTTCATTCAAATTGCTGTACTCCAACTTCCTATACAGCCTGAACATTCACTGCTGCAAGTGCCCACCCCACATCCCAGCTGGGACTCCCACAGAGCAAACAGCCTTGCTGAATGTGGAAATGACCTCTAAAAATGGGTAATTCTGCAAAGACTTGCAGGCGCCACAGAGGTGCTGATGTGGAAACCAAGACTTGCCACAAGCAGCCTGAAAATGCCCAATTTTCTTTTCTTTGCAGATGAAATAGAACCCCTCAAAATTCACTACAAGTGGAGAAAAGAGGCTCTCCAACACACTTCAGTCAAGCAGGGAATGGTGCCCTGTGCCCTGGTAAGTGCAGAGAAACTTCCCTGGGAAATAAAGCTTTATGCAAAGTTTTTACAGACACAAACCCCAAGTGCCTCACAGGGATGTTATTCTTGCACCACTTCCTATTCTGAATGAGATGTCTCTGTGTTCCTTGTGGGATATTTGAGCCACAGCTTCACTTTCTAAGTGACACTTAAATAGCCACTCATCTGAAAAGAGATTAAACCCTGCTCAGTAAACACAGAAAGGGCAGGGAGCAGAGAAGGAGCCCAGTTCCCAGCAGTCTGCCCTCAAGAAAGCCAACTCTCCAAATAAACACCCAGGGCTCCTACTGCAGGGACCAGGGGACAGCTGACCCAGTAAACAGTTCAGGCTCAGACTGTCCCCTCCCTTCCCACTTGTGCCATCTACTGAATCCCCAAAGCTCAGCACAAAGATGGGTGGCTTCACCTCCCCTCGTCCACAAAAGCATGACCTGACTAAAACATTGTCTGCTCACCCTCTCTGTCCTCCTGTGTCCTGCTTATTTCATGGTCCTGCTGGAACCCATCTGAAGGGCACAACTGTGATTCCATGATTCTGCTGGGTGTCAGAGGGCACATTCCAGGCTGGGCTCATTTTCAGACATTCACATTCACCCCAGCAACAGGAATGCAACCAGTGTTTTGTGGGACACTAGAGAGCATAAAAATGTGCTCTGCTTGATGACGTGGTCGACAAGATGCAGGGGGGAGGGGGCAAAGACCCCAACCTGACCCAGATTCTCACCACTTGGCACAAACACTATGGAATTTGCTTGATTTTAATCAGAGCAGTTTTAAAACAATAAATAAAAAATAAAGAGGGGGAGGGAAGAAGTTGTGGAGGGAGAGAAAAAGCATGCTTAGAAGTGTGAAGAGGTGGAGAAGTAGGAAGAGTTTAAACATTAAAGGCAGCTCTGAGTGAACTGTGCTTTCTTTCCAAGATGTAGGACATTTTCAATACATATCTCTCCATTTAGATTCACCTTAACCAGTTAAGTCATTCATGTCCCACTTTCTAAAGTTTCCTCTGGAGGAACCTGTAAAATTGGCTTATCATATTACTTCATTTTGTGTGCGCTTAAAGCCAAATATAAACCAAGACTACAATAATGCTCCTGTGAGCCCAGCTAAACTCTCCAGTATGTGAATATAATGCCTTGGCAGCTCTGTGACCTGTTTTATGTTTGACAGAAATTCTATCACAATTATGTCAGTTAGGGTGATCATTTTCTTCTCCTTCCTTCTATCAGTGCTGCTGTGCTGTACAAGCCTACCACTGACGCTGTCACATTGGCACAGCCTCACAGACAAGCTCAGCCTTGTTCTATCCCATGTTCTCATCAGCCCTCAGGTGTGGCAAAGACTGGAACAGGGGTGGAGGTGCTTGAGAATGGAAAGCTGAGGTGGGAACCATGGAGAGGAACCTTCAGTGCTCCTCTCTGGCTGGACCGTGAAAAATTTTAGACTGTATTTTAAATGTTAAGGCAGTAGTTTCAAAGACAAGACATGGCCCTGTACCCTTCCAAAAGCACTGGTGCAACTGTGGGCTGGTGTGCAAAGAGTTCAGATCCCCCCAGTGAAATAGCTGTGGTATCAAAAAGGCCTCTGTGCAGTCTATTTTGCTTTTCCAAGCTTGTTAGGAGGCAAAGGAAAGCATGAAATGAAGCCGTGATCCTTCCCAGCCCTCCAAGGAATATGGTACTTACTAGGAGACCGTCCATGGAAGTAGTTATAATACTGAGAAACGTAGGTGAGGATGCTCAGCCTGTCTGGTACCTTCAGAGCAACCATATCCTCTGCATCCAGCAAGGCTGGGATCCCCAGCTCCTCCTCTGCCACTCGAAATGCCTGGAGAAGGGGAAAAAATAATAAAAATATAGGGGTCTTGTCTATGCCAGGCAGCAGAGCTGCTCCTCATCATAAGTAAGAAAGTGCACTGCAAACAGCCCCACTCAAATAATAACTCAACTGGGGAACAGCTGCACCAGTTTAACTCCTACATCGTAGGAACCAACGGAGTCGTGGCTTCCAGCCACTGCCTTGAGAAATCCAGGCAAGGAGCCAAAAATCTGTCCTGGCAAGCTGGCCATAGCTCACTGCGCAGTAACTCACCTGGGCTTCCCTTGCTCTTCCTCCAGCCTGCCTGTGTGTGTGAGTGCACAGCTGCAGAGAGCCGGGCTGGCAGAAGGGGCTGTGTCAGTCCAGGCTGGCAGACTGGTTTCCAGGCTCCCAGCCCAACCCGGAGCACTCCCCAATTAACGGTGGGCTGGTAGGTGCTTGCAGGCAGCTTCCATCTCGGAGTGCTGTGAAAGCCTCCTGCCTCCTACTGCCTGCTCTTCTCCATCTGAAAAGGGGAAATCTTGGGCTGCAGGAGGGACCCCGCTCTCCCAGACCAGAAAGGGGGAAAAGAGGTGCAATGCAGAAGAATTCCTGACACATAGTTCCCTTCCAGTTTAGCTGTTTCCATGCTGCCTAACATGTATTTGGGGTAAATATTCCTCTTTGTGGTGTCCTCTGCTTTGAAAGGGCAGGTAAAGGAGGCAAAAGCTATTTTCTCTTGACTCTGAACACAAGCCTTTAATGGAATTTAAAAAAAAAAAAAGAAAAAAAAAAGAAT
>VWZN01018872.1:0-37053 GCA_013396955.1 Regulus satrapa | reverse complement strand
GCGGAGAAGGCGCGGCCTGGCCCCGGGCAGCGGCGGCGGGGCACGGGGGAGAGCGCGGCCGGGGGGCTCGGGAAATTCCCTCTGCTCCCACACGGAACCGGCCAAACGCCCTGCCCCAAGGGGCGGCCACCACGGGAGGCGTGAATCATGGTTAGTCACTGGGAGGGATGTTTTCTCCCCCGTTTGGAGGAGGGAAACGTTTAAAAGCACGGTAAATCAGGTAAATGTTAACTGTCCGCTGGATAATCCTGAGCTGGGTGAGCATCAGCGAGGAACACCAGGAGCGAGCGGAGCGGACACAGCCCGCGTCCCGCCCCAGCGAGAGACCCGGGCAGGGAACGGGGAGGGGGGGACAAAGCTCGGAAACTGCTCAGAACCGGCCCAGAACGACCCAGAACCGCCCAGAACCGCCCAGAGGTCTCGCTGTGGGGAGGGAGAGAGGCCGGCCGGCAGCAGGGGATCCGTCCCCGCCGGGGCAGCGCATCAGGCATCGGCAGTGTCACGAAACCATGGCATCGTTCAGGCTGGAAAAGCCCCGCAGGTTCTTCCCCAGGGAAGGGTGAGGGGGCAGCAAGGCGGCCCCGCTGCCGTCCTGCCCCGCCGGGCTCGCTCCAGCGCTGGCCGGCTCGCAACAGCTGCCCCGCAGCACACGCATCCCGTAAAATAACTCACCAGACCTCATGCGGCTGGCAAAACATGAGAGGAGACAAGGTAACACTTAAACAGCCGCCTATAAATTAGGTAAAATAATCAATAATAGATATAATATATTAACGGCATTTCTGTGACATGATATGGATAATATACATTAATATATAAATACCTCACAAATAATTCAGAGTGTTTCCATTTCATCAACAATCACTGGCCAATGTATTTACTTTATGGTAAGGATTATACATTTCATTATAAATGGCTTGCTGGGCATGTCAGCAACTTTTACATCTCCATTCACTTTATTATTAATGGTTTCCTGAACAGTAATGGCATAATAATGCACACAATGCAGCATGAATATTTGATGTGGCATCTATAGTCTCCCATTTATCATTTATAACAGGCTACAAAAACATTATAAAACATTTATTACAAATTTATAGATCACTTTATACTAAAACAAAGTTGTGTTATAAATACATTATTAATCCTTTATGCCATTTATAGGAATCCCTTGTAATAAGGTCTTAGCATATGTTGCTGCATAACCGTAACAAGAGGGGTATGGTGAGGAGGAAATACGGCACTGTGAGGCTGCTCCCAGGTCCTAGGTGTATTCTGTGATGGAAAGCAAAAACATCTGCACTCAAAATTAGTCAGACTACCAAGGGACCGATCAAAAGAAATGCCGGATTAAGTCAAAGGTGGGCTTTTACCCCTCACTTCTCCCAAAAAAGACACTTGCTGGAGCCCTGGAAGATGAACTGTCCCACATTTCCACAACACCTTTGATAAGACTGTATAATTTACAAAAAGCTAAGAATGAGCAGCCCTTCCCATCCTCAGATATCTTAGGGCTTGATGAGAAACAAAGAGGAAGCGCTAAGTTTAGGAAATGTGTCTGTGGAGTTTCTGCTTAGCAGTGTGCATCCCCTGCTGCGCTTCCAATCGCCATAGTGCAGCACTGGGAAAGGAGGAGAAGGAAATGAGGTTTGGAAATGGAGTGGTTGCCAGTTGCCAGTCATACAAACAGTGAAAATCATCTCCTGAGTGCAGCTTTGCCACAGCTGTACTTACCCCTTTCAGATTTAATGGCCCAGATGGGGCACAGCCCAGGGAATGAGACTCAGTTTTTTAAAAAAATATATTTGTTTAACATGACAATCTGTCTTCTAACAAACCCAGCTTAATGAGTCAATGCAGTTAGTCCCTTCTCATTACCTCGTGCTTTGGGAAGGGGCAGCTGGGGCTGGGTGGCAGGGGACACAGACCCACGGAGTGCAAAGCCAAGCTGGGCTCAGAGCAGCTGGGATTTCCTGTCTATCACAGGCCACCACGTTTCACCTCATCCCTCCCTGCACTGCGCCCTGTTCTTCACCAGCATGGTCCTACCACAAATCCAGGCTTGCAGACACCAGAAGAAGAAACTTTCAGTTGCTGGCTCCAAGCTGTGCATCCCAGGAGAGGGTTAGTCTGGACGTACAGCCCTCGGTTCACCACGAGAATCAGGTCCACGTTTTGCACTAAGGTGATTAAAATGACATTGCTGAAGGAGTTTGCTAGTACAGTAAGAGTATTACTGCTGGCCCAATGATGGCTTTCCAAAGTACAGGCAGCAGAGACCTGTGCAGTGTTAGCTGGTGATTAAGGAGAGCTCTGTGGGAGTTTGCAGCTATGATGAGCCTTTAATGCACCAACAGGTAAACTAACACACTGAGAGAGAAATGGGGCAGGAAGGGAGCACAGCTGCCTGTGCAGCTGCCCGTTACCCACAACTCCAGGATGTTCCTCAGGGGATGATGCTTACAGATCCTTACTCTGCATTGTACCTCTCTTTTCTACATCTTTTTTCTTCAAGGGAGCCTTACAGGTCTTTATCCTGTTTTGCAGAGCTTGCCCCAGTTCACTGAGCTTTTCCCAGAGCTGCTAGGTGAGGTTTCCCACCTGTGATGCACAGCTGGCTCATGGAGCAAAGCGTGTCCTGCAGCACATTGCCTGCTCCCCTAGCTCCCTTTCCAAGGTGTGTTTGGAAGCTTGTTGGAGCACCAATCCACGAATGTGGACTGATTTATTCTTCTGTACTCATAGACACTTTTCTTTCTCTTCCTCTTCTTATATACCAGATGGCACCAGAGAAATGCAGAGTGCTTCCTGACAGTTGCTATGACTAGGACTATTACTCTGCCATCACCTCTTAAATTTATCCTGGTTCCCACACGCAGCAACCAATGGATTTTACCATTACTAGAGAAAAAACTTAAATATCTGACTAAGCCACCCTAAAGCTCAAAAAGCCCACCCAACATTTGTCAGCTTCAAGACTGGAGGGGAGGAAGGGCCAATTCCTTGTATCAGGAAATGTGGGGCCTCATGAAGCTGAGACTCAAGTGATGCTTTTTTTTTTTCTCATGAGAGTGTAACATAATAGGAAAAAAGACCCCCAAAACACGTCTTTTAACTATTGTGAGAAATCAGCTGATCAAACTGAGCTACTTCATGATTTTGCCCTGGGCTGTGTGCAGGGCTGTTCACTCCCAACAAGAGGAAGTGTGTGTCGTAGCCAAGGGCTCTCATACATCCCCGTGCCAATGGCTTGAATTAAACTGAGGGATTTAAAACAAGAAGGAAAAAGCATTTGTCTCATCAGTAACATGCCTCATCAGCTCTCTCTTCCCAGAAGGCAGCCAGGCTGACTCCACAGGGATGGAAAGGCCCCAAATGGGAAAGAAAGCCCCAGTGATTTCACAGCTATTCACGCAGAAATGCTTCCACATGATACCTGCCTCCCCTCAGAGTCTGACTAGTTTGACCTGCAAAAGTAGCAGAAAAACAGTTATTATGAAATACAAGTCTGAACAAGAATTTCCACTTCTTCCATTCTTCCAAGAAGAGAAATGTCAAGTTACAGGAAAAGGCACTTTGGTAAATCTCTCTGCAACACATCCCTCCGAGAAGCTCATAAATGGTCAACCCATTATCCTAAAATCTCGAAGGACCAAAACAGTGAGCATCAGAACAAAGAGTGTCCTATCACCTAGCTATAATACAGTATCACATCAAAACAGAACCAACTCTCTCTCCCTTGTCCCTCCTACCCAACAGCCAGATGGGAAAGCCACTGGCTTTTCTGTCCCTCAATGCAGTGAAATGAGGGACACGCTAGAGATTGATTTCAGAGTTATTTCCAGGCAACAACAATAAGAAATTGATCACAAGCCTGCATCCTACACACCAGGTGACGGAAAAAATGAAAAGGGCATAAACAGCAGCTTGGTGAGTCACCAGTGCCAGGGGGTTGAAAGGAGCTCTCCAAGAGGGTTGGGGGTAGTAATTATTTCATAAGGTGATCTCCCCTTGTCTTCCAAGGAGGGGAAACAGATGATGGTGGATCCCATCTTTGCACTGCCATGGCAGAACACTGTCTCTAATCCTCCAGGAGCTGCAAAAATCCCCATGCTTATCAGAAAGCAAAAGCAAAGGTGTGTTTTGCAGACCAAAACCTGTTTGGATCATGCAACTGGGTGAAGTGACCCCAGCTTTATCAAGGCACCACCACGGAAGCAGGACACACCCTGGAGCAGGAACTGGCTTGGGGACTTTGAAATGCTGTGTCTTATCAGTAGAGCAGAGTTTAAAGCCTGTAAAACCAATAAAATTTGTTAGTGATTAACAGTGTGAACATGCTGAAGCAAAAAAGCACTTTGTGTTTTCCAGGCCCATTGTAGACATGAGAAAGTGACGTTTCCTTTTCCCAGTAGTGAGGGGGAGGAATTTTTCACTTTTCCTTTTGTTTCAAGGAACACAAAAATACTTGCTTATCATTCAGCTTATTTCGGAACCCTGAACTCCAGCTGGAATCTCACCTGGAAAAGAAGCCAGCCCTTACCTCAAATTATGAACTTAACAGCAATAAAATCCTTGAGACAGAGTAACTCTAAAGGCCGGAATTTTCCACTTTTTGCACTGACTTGACAGAAAAACTACAAACTTCCTTGTTTTCACCCAGACCAAACCTGAAGCACTATGCACTTTATTAGGGGGAGAACAGGGACTCCCCTGGAACACCTGTGACAGTATAAAATTGGGACTCTGCAGTTCTGGCATAGCAGCAGCGTGGCCACTGTGTCCCTGTGGTGGTGCCTTGGTGGGTGCAGAGCCAGGGGATGGTCTACGGTGGGGCACCATAAGCTCTGCAAGAAAACTCATGGGAAATGTGTTTTGGGATGCCCCAAAAGGGCTGAGCACCCTTAGAGATCTCACTCCTCTCCAAAGATACTCACAATAAAACCATATATATCACTTCAGATTTTTAATATCATTATTGGTTTAAAAAAAAAGGAGAGAAAGGGAGGTAATTTTATTACTTTTATGGTATGTTTTCCATTATTTGCATAATTGCTTAATGCTAATAAGACAATTAGCATTTCTTACAGCTTAATAATTACCCAGCAATGACTGGGCTACTGTAGCTTAATTAATTTTTTTATTGTCGCTGGGGGTCTTGACATTTTTTGCCAGTATCTTCTTATGTTAGAGATGGTGTTCCTGCCAACAGGCTGATACCAAAACACTACCAACAACACAGGACAGGCAGGTATGTTATTATAGAGGTCTGATTTTAAAAATATGGGAAATTTCAAGCTCCATATTCTGCTACTTCAGGGGCAATTATCTAAATACAAGGACAGGCAACACAGAGAACAGTCCACCTCAGGCAAATGCTACCCCTGTAGCAGCCAGGCTACTTAACTGGCATGGGGCTGGCTTTGATAGTCCTCATGTTAACAAAAATCTTACCATTTTTAGCTTTTAGCAAACAAGTCCTCGAGTAAAGTGTGAACCATACTGTCCTGAACTGTGGTATGGCCAGAAGGAAGTTAATTGAGGGCAGGCAGGGCCAGGATTGCATTTGTCACTGATGGAGGTCACAGATGAGGCTGGCTGGAGGAAGCGATGGCAGCCCCAGCGAGCAGTCCTGGGAACAGACTCCACTCACTGGCACAAGGTAATGGAGGCAGAGTTCTCCTCTCCTTTTTTATTTTGCATAAGACTCCTTGGCTGCTGTTCCTTGCAAGGTGAGGCTTCTCTTTACCCTTCCTCATTTCTCATGGCTGGCACAACATCAGCCTTTAGCCATGAAATCCCAGTTGGTGGCTGTTACCTGCACGCCTCTCCCTGTGCTTCCACTGTTCCACTGCTGCAGATTGGGCAGATTTTTCTCTGAGCTCCGTGGTGAGACTCATCCAGCTCCCCAGGGCCAAGCATATCCCAGAGGCAGTGGCCACTGAGGCAGGAACAGGCAGGCACCTCCCTGCTTAGTCATGACCAAATTTACACACAGCACCCGGATACCCTTCACAGTTCCTGGGATGCACAACCTTGCCCAGAGCTGCCACAAACCTCCAGGACACTGGCACATGTGAGGAGCCACAATTCCAGCCACACAGGGCCTGGCAGGTGGTATGGCCAGGTTAGAGATGCCCACTTGTGCTCAGCCAAGCAGTGAAGGTCCATCATGTGCAAGCTGACAAGAGCCAGCCTGGCCTGGAGCTGGGTGCAGCCACGGGATGAGAAACAAACGTCTGGTTAGTTTTCTCTTCTCCATCATGCCTCCCCCTACAGATGGCAAGGGATTCCCAGTGCATCTGAGAAGACAAAAAGCTTCCCATGAACCAGAATTAAGCACATTCCCCGGCGAGGACACCAGTCTGGCAGCCCAGTTCTCTTTAGGAAGCTCTTAAGTACAGGAGATGATGGTAGAAAAGTGTCTAAACAAGCATTTTGCACCATTTTGGGATGTGCTGCCTGTAAAGCAGACGGGAGCAGTGACTTGCACTGGGTGAGTCATGGGGCCCCATGGGCTTGGCCAGGAAAAACCCTGCAAACCTCCTCCCCACTCCTCTTCTGATCAAGGCACAAGCTCTTGAAGACAGAGAAGATGGCCCCAGCCCCAGGAGGAGCCTGGGAGAGCTGTCAAGGCTGACGCTGTCAGCTCAGCCAGGATGGGAGGAGAGGAGATGCTCAGTCAGGCAGAGATGGAAGTTACAGTGCACAGATTACAGGCAGGCAGTGTCAGGGCATCAGTACCACTGTCACCAACCATTTGAGAGCTGTCACGGCTGCTTTCCCCCACTGCAGGGATGGGCTCCTGCCCTGAGCTGTCTCCACACAGCCAGGCACCCTCTGACAGCCCTGTTTCCAGAACTGATCTCATTTTGATGATGTGCTTCAAGCCACAGCAACCTGCTTAGCTCCACCGGGTCCAAGCAGAGGATGGCAGCAGAGAAAATGCACTGTGGGAACCTTCAACACAGCAAAAAGGAGAGATCAACAAATCACAGATGATTATTTTTGTACTGGGAGGTCTATGGGAAGTCTCAGTTCTGCAGAATAACTTCCACCCACATCATCTCCATTTGACTTCATTTGCTCATTTCCCAAAAGGTGATTGCTGCTGCAGCTAAAAAGATGCTCTTTCCACCCTCCCAGACACATCTCTTTCTGCAGAGCTCTGCAAAGCCTGTCTGCTCCGGATTGAGGGGTCATTAAGTACTTCTGCCAACATCCAAGTGTGCCCTGCTCCCGTGACCCAGGCATCCTGGAGCAGCTCTGCTCACCACAGGCATTGCAAAACAGACACAGGACAATTTGGGACCAACTACATTGTTTGGTTTTGCCTGTAAATGTTTCTAGTTGCAGCCCCAGAGTGGAATTTCTGGAAAGCCCCAGATGCAGAGAAGATCTTCACCAAAGCACCACTATTGTGTTTGACTCACTGTCTTTGCACAATTACAGTCTTGAGACATCTTCCTTGCTCCTTGACTTAAAGTCCTTAAAAGCCCTTTTCCAGGCAATCCCACAAGTTCCCAGCTGCTCTAGGCCCACAGCAGCACCAACAGAACTCACTCCCTGCTCTGACAGACTGAGCAGTGCCTTAATGATGTGTGACAAGGAGCTAAGGTAAGGGTTCCCAGTGAGATTACTGGCTCCCCTTGGACAGGCGTTAATCCTGCTGTCACTGAGCCCCTCAGGAAACCCATTCCACTGACTTGATCTTCTTCAGCTGTTCCTCCACATAATTTATATGGAGCTAATTGCCACAGTCGTGGCTCTGGATGTGAAGCAGATGCTGCTGAGGAAAAGAGCATGTTGCATCCATAACTGATGGCTCTAATCTCTATTTAAAGACAAGGCTACTTAGAGTTGATGGGAGGTTCAGTTCTCTCCCTTTTCTTCTCCATTTTTCTGCAAAGCCAGCTGGACATTCACTCATATTTTGACACATCAGCTAAAGTGCTCAGCTGTGGTATTCCTCACGTGCAAGAACAGATAATATTTCCCCACCCAGCCACCTATGAGGTCACAACTGTCCCTGCCACCAGCAAGGAGATATAGATAAAACTCCTCCAGGATGTTTTGTCTTTACTGTACTATAACGTTTCTCTACTAACAAGTGGAGCACCAGAGGAATAGAGACAAATGACATGAGAACAAAGTGGTGATTAGAATTAAGTGAGGCTGGAAAACAAGCACAGAGAGCAGTAATTTCTCTGGAGCAAGGAAAAGGAAGATCTCCTGTCCTCAAATGACAAAGCTGGCAAAGAATCCATCGCCCCTATCAGCAGGCAAGGACCAGAGCAGTGGTTAGAAGAATCACAGGAAGGAACTGGCAGATCCCAAAGAGGAAACCCAGCTGCTTATTCAAAGCCTCCACTGTGACAGTAGCCAGCTGCGGGGATGTTTGCAGATGTACCAAAAAGTTTATTTCTTTTTAAACAAATAAAAGCTTTCCAAGGAATCTCTTAGAAGTTGTCCTGTCAGCAGTTGGTGCTGAGCCAACTCACCCATGGTGACCCACTGACCCTTCCAAATCTGCTCCATTTCTTGCATATCCTGTAAAAGGCCAAGACAGCTCTGTGAGCACTTGGCCATGGAGATAGGCCTTCCAGACATGCTTTGTCTAGAATAAGAAGAGACTGAAGAACAGGGGGTAGACGGATGTCAAGCTATGCCAAAGGGAGCAGAGAAAGGCACAATGGAAACAAAGAGAATTTTAATTATAAAATAAAAAACTACCCACCCTCAGAAACAAGCGTGGTCTCCCCCCCCTGCACAAATCTGCATGTTCTTTCCAACACAGAGAGTGCAGACACTTCAAGAGCAAGGGCCATCACTCACTCTCTTCTGCTCTCCCAGCAGCTCTGCCTTCTTGGAGAGACAAAAAGTCCCAAACAACAATTCGACAACCACTGCCCCAAGACCCCGTAAAGGAAGTGGTCCCTGTTTGGCACAAGGTTAGGGAGATTTCTCTCCCACAATGATAGCATCTTAGCCAGCCAGATTGATCCTTGTCCCCTTCTGATCTTCAGTCAGCACCTTCTTTTCCAGCACAGTCTGGCCTGCCACATCAGCTCTTTGATCCTCCAGCACATGGGTTGCAATACACTGTTCTTCTTACAGGGCTGTAACGCAGCTGATGAATCCATTAAATTAATTCCCCTGGAAGCGGAACTCCCAGATCCACATGTTCATATCATGGCCTCCATGTGCAGAATCTTCAAGGCCTCTGAGATCTGAGAGCTGGTGTCAATCTGGCCGTACATGCCCACCAGGAAGGCCCTGTGCAGCAGCACTGCTGCATGCTCTGGGAAAGGGAAAGGCAGAGTGAGGACAGCCCGAGGGCTCCACATGCAGTAGCAATCTACCAACAACCACTGGGTGAGCATTTGCAGCTGCATGAGAAATCTCTCCTTCCATAAGAACTTGGCAAAATTCCCCCTCCTCTAACAGCTCTGTGGGTTTGTGATCATGTGAGAAGTCACAACTCTGAGAAAACCATAAGGGAGAAAATCTACTACAAGGAAGCCCCCCTTGTCTCTATGACAAATCCCCCTTGTGAAGCTCAGCCCAAAGCTACTATTGGCATTGATGCCTGGTCTAAGCAACAGCAATCCATGGCAACTTTCCAGGGGAGCTGTTCCCAGCACAGGACCTCAGCTTTGACCCTTGTGAGGCCAAATGTGGCCGATCTCCACTTACCTTGGCAAAGGAGGGTGTATTCAGGCAGGTTCCTCAGCGCTGTCTGCACCACCTCGAAGTCTCGGCTGCCGAGGCAGTACATGTAGGTGGGCAGGAAATCTGCAGCAATGCTGGGAGTGAAACAGGACAGTGTCAGTAGAGCCCAGACCCGCCAGCACAGCCCCAGTTGCAGTGGTGCTCACCTGGGGTTGTTCTGGATGGAGCGCAAAGCCAGGCTGAAGGCCAGGTTTCGGCAGGAATCCTCTGATGAACTCATCAGCTTCTGTAGGTTTGTCTGAAAGATGGACAAATGTGGATCACAAGGCCATTCAGGGAGCACAAACTCCTCAGACTGGCATTACTCCCCCTCCACCAATCCAGCCCAACACAAATCCAGCAGGTACTGGCTGACCCCAGAAATCTCTCTTTGTAAGACAGATTATCCTGGTTTTGAATACTTTAAAGTACCCTTCTGTAATCTTATTTCATGTGGGACAGCTGAGTTTTCCCTAGTTTCCAGCTTATTCAACAGAGCTGTTCTGTTCTGTTCTCTCCTCGCCCTGGGAAGAGGACAGTGGTTTAATTCTTCCTCTGACATAAAGTAGATGATTGTTGAGCCAGTATGCAATGGAGAGAAATACTGTCTGCCCTCAGCAGGGCTAACTGAGGACACTTTTCTCCTAAGGTGCTGCAACGACCACTCAAAAAGCAGAGGAAGGGCAGTGCTTAAGCTGACTGTGCAACAGACTGGTGAAAAGAATCTCCTCCTTCCAGTGGCAGTTTGAGACACCAATACTCACAGCAAAAAAGGCAAGAATTTCTGGCCTCCGTCTGGACATCTCATCAATGTCTGTCAGCACCTCCAGGATGTCTGGGAGAAGACACAGGTTGAAAGGGTGACTGAAATTCACTGATCTAGCAAAGAATCTTTTCTTTTTCCCCACAAAACCCATCTCCCAAGCCATCGAGTTTTCTCACTTGCACACAGAGGTAGTTCTTCAAAAAGAAGACCAGGGATGTGCTAGATCAACACATCCTAACCTGCCCAGGCAGAGGAAGAAATGCAATGGGGGTGAGAGGTTTCAGTTCCAGAACACCTTCTTCTGTAACTAAAGACCTTCACAGAGGGTCTCTTTAAAAAACAGGGTACAGGTAGGACTTTCTTGTCCTATTCTACCTTGGAAGAAAAACTGTCACAACTTAGGTTTGAACACAGGACACCTGTAATTTCAGAAGACCTTTGAGGAGGCCTATTGTTTCCATAGGCCAGGTTAACATGGTTTTCTTCCATGAAGGCCATTTGGGGATTTCTAACAAATCCTGTTTCTCATCAGTTTGGGGTTTCATTCCTATCAGCACTTCAGACCTGGCTTGATCTGCAGCACTCCTTCATTGGCTCATATTATCTCCCCAAATGCCTGAAGATCCTTGAAGAGCCTCAAAGTAGAGGCCATCGAATTACTGCTGAGCTAAGTGATAACAGTATCATAGGAAGCCTCTGTCAAAGAATCACAGGAGGTTATGGACAGGTTAATCCAAAAATGGAACAACATCTTAATTGCTGGTGGCTTCCAAACACGAGATTTAAATAGGAAACCACGCTGCTGCTGACAGATAAGTAACAAGGCTGACAAATGTCTTGCATTTGCCCTGTGTTTTTGCACAGCTCTGCAGGTCCTCACTCACCCTCCACTGTCTGGCCTCTGGTGAGCCTCTTCATATACGGGGCCATTTCAGCCGGCGTGAGGGGAGTGAAGAGGGACACGCTGACCAGGGGGAGAGAGCCAGCAGCTGCTTCATCTGCAGGGAGAGAGAGAGAGCAGGGCACTCCTGACAGCCCCTGGACTAGCCAGGATTCCTTACAAGTGCAGTGGTGTATCAGGAGGCACCAGCAATGCTGTGATACAATTCCTGGCTCTCACACTGTCTCTAATCTCAGGGCACCTCCTGTAACCCCCTCAGCTGACACTGAGGAGGAAGCTTCACAAGCTCTTTTAATACTGAATAATTTCCCCGTGCAAGCTGTAAACAGTGGAAGAATGGATGTACCCTTAGAGTCCTCCCAACAGGTCAATCCTTAGCTGTGGATTAAAAGGGCAGAAATCCACGGTGAGGAAACTCACCCTTGCTAAGGGCCGTTCTTCTGCTTCAGTAGTGATACCACCGTCAGGAAAACAAATTAACCCATCCCAGATACTGGCTCCCAACTGCTGAGCATACAAGTGCCATTCTCCACTCTAAACACATGGAGCTGTTACAAGAACAAGCACAGTATGCACCCCCTATTTTCCAAAACAGACTGCAGGTTCACCAGCTGGAATAACTCATCTCCCACCCAGACTCACCATCCTTCTCTTCATCAGAGCCCCTGTCCAGGATGCCACTCTTACTAGGCAGACTCAGCCCAGCCAGGAGGGACTTCAGCATTGCTAGGTCACTGTTGTCTGACGACAGGTCACTGGGAAGAAGAGGAGGTGTGTTTGGCTTTCAGTAGCAATAAGGGCATGAGCACAGATATGTACACTGAAACAAAGAGCTTCTCAGAAGCAGAAACAAGATTTTTCCTTTCTCCATAACTGGAACTCAAATGCATTTTCCCCACATATCTCTAGGTGGGACCCTGCAGCCACTGCTCTGGGGAAGGACTCTCCAGCTGCCTCTCTGGAAAGGTTGCAGGGCACTATAATGCCTCGATATAACATTTAGGCTATGAAAGTGAATTAAAGTCAATATGTGACTTCCTTAGGCTCAGTTTTCACCTATAAAGAGAGATATGCTGCTCATTTCAATGGAGACTTAAGGGAGCCAAGGGAGAAAAACTGCCATATTAGCAGCTACTCTGTCACATCTCTTGCTGTCTTCTGTCTGATTAGCTCCCGGCAATCTGACTGTGCATGGGCTAAGAGGCATAAGGAAGCTTACTGGAGTGGATCCGAATGCTTCTGCAAGAAGGACACAGCTGCCTGGGCATTGCATGTGATGTACTTGTGGATAAACTGGACAAATTTGCTGATGAAGGCAGCCAGGTGCCGCGAGGATTTTCTGTAGTTCTGGGAAAGGATCAAGAAGGTGAGAGTTAACCAAAAAAACAGCAGCAATGCACTGCCCCATCCTGCACCTCTGGGTACCAGGGAGCAATTTCTTGATCTCCTGCAGCCTCTTCAAGCTCTCCAAGGTACTTAATGCACTTTTTTGTTCTTAGGCATTTAGGAAGGCTTTCCCTTCAAAGGAGAAGCACCAAGGTTGGCTCTGTGTTACACAAGCTTCCCCATCTAGTGGCCAGCAGCCGGCACAGGGAGGGAAACAGGGATTTCCCTACCAGCAGCAGACGGATGAAGGAGAGGAGACAGTCCCAGAGTGCCGCCTGGTGCTCGTTCTGGAAGACCTGCGGCTGCAGCAGCTCCAGGATCCCCAGGACGTGGATGAAGAAGGTCAGGTGGTTCTGCTGCCTGAACTCCTGAAAATTGAGGTGAACGCGGCCGTGCAGCAGTGCTGCAATCATTGGCAAGTGCCTGAAACACCAATCAAGAAAACCTAGGTCTAGATCTTTCAAGAAAGTTACATGTTACCTCAGTTCCTGGAAGGAAAAATCCCTTATTCCCTCTCAGAGTTCTGGTACTGATCCCTCTATCAATAGACTCAGCAAGTCCATATTTTTTTCCACCCATATTCTGTTCCCTAGTCTCCAATTCCACAATTTTTTCCCCACAGACAGAAGGTGTTGCCTCATTGTAAAAGATGTAACTTTTCTGCCTTTTCTCTTGATTTCTGTACATGAAGGTGAATTCTCTCACCACCATTGTGATTGATACAAATTTGCTCCCTTTCTAGCACAAGGGTGGATGCTTTTCAATAAGCCCCAGCCACACACAGGGAGAGATGGGTACCTAAGGAGGAGGATGGGATGAGCCACAGCCAGCTTCCTGCAGGCCATATTGGCATCCCACACGCGGCTTTCGGACGACTTGGAGTCACTGGTGTCTGCGAGGAGGTTAATGAATCTGTGAACCAGGGCATCAAGCTGGAAGAAAAATAATGAGCAAACTGTTAAGAAGTTTAATGTACAAACCAGCCCCTGGCTCTCCAGCAGTGTTTCCCAATTCCTTTCCGGCTACACAGGGGGGTTAACAGAAATTATTTTCAGGTAGAATCTGTGAGTAGATGCAGTGTTCCAGCTGGCATGGGATCTGAAGTCCACAGTCCCTACAGACATCAAAGCAGGATCAGATGCCTGCATACTTGTGCCTTACAGAAGCCTTTGGCACACAGAGGCTTGTGGAGCTTAAATTATTTTACAGAAGGACACTGCAAAATAAACCACATCAGAACTCTCTGCTCTGGGGAGTGCAGGCAGGGACAGGGAAACAGAAAAGCAAAATAAAGAAACCAAAGTCACCCAGGAGGCTTTTCCCAGTCCTCACCTTCTAAACTGGGCATCAAGGTAGCATCCACTCTGCATACACAACTGGAAAAGGTGTATGCTCTAACTTTACCTTGCAAGTGCTGCTGTCTCTGGCTCCTTCACTGGTAAGAAGCATCTCAGGCATAGGCACAAGGAGCTCAGGTAGTTGCAGGTATATCTGCAGCAGAAGGTCCTGGCAGCATTTCCCCACAGAGCTAAAGGAAAAAGGGAGAGGTCAGCCACTGGCTACTACATTAGTTAAACCTGCAAACATCCCAGACCCATCAGATTAGTAACATCCTTCCTGCACGTGCAAACAGAGCTTGTGAAAACACAGATGTCACCAATCTCAACCAGTGTTTTTCTTTTGAACAACCCAAATCATTCACCTTCTACAGAGATCCATCCACAGTCTATGTGGATCTACCACGAGACCATTTAGAGTTAGAAAACTACAGAGTTTCTAACCTTTGCCAAAGGGCATAGGACAAGAAAGCTCTGTTTACATCTCCAGTGCAGAGTTCCTGCACGTGGTACTCCTGGTCAGGCCCATCCCAACTGGAAAAGAAATCAGAACCACAGCTATTCAGACAAACCAGTATGTTCCCTACACACCTGAAACCCCTGTACATCCCTGACATAGTCTGTACCGGGAGGCAGCAGAAAGCAACAGTTACTCAAATCTTTCCTAATATCACCATAAGCAAGGTTGGAATTAGGTCAGTTCCTTTCACTGCCACAAAAACATCATCTTCCTGTTCTTTCCACAGTCTTAAAATAGCTGCTAGGAAACAATCTGGTCTCCATTCAGCTTTGAAAGCAAGTCAGAAGCAGGATGTATTACAAGCAGTGACTCAAGGGATGAGTAGACAAGAAATCCCACGTTAGGAACTAGTAATTAAAAATAACCATTGCCTTAAAGAACGAAATAAAAAAACCCCAAGCATGTCAAGAATTTCATTCTGAAGTTCTAAAAGCAAAAGGGCCCTTATATTTCACTTTTGAAGTCAGCTTCCTGGTCTGAGTACCACTTAAAACCCCTCGTTATTCGCTCAAACCTGGGGGAGGATAGCGTGCAGTTTTCATACAGGCTGTGGAATGTGATATTCTTAATGAAGACATACTGGCAAATCTCATCATTACCTGCCTGCCTGTGCCCAAGAACTACAATTCCAGCAGACAATGCTCCTCATTTGCAGCCTCACCTGCTTCCCCACTGCTGGATGCAGCTGGTCAGATATTCTGTTACTTTTTTGATGTTCTCAAGGTCTCCATGAGAACAACTGAGCAACAACGGCAGTCGAGACTGGATGAGTGTGCAGGAGGCCTCGTCAGTGTTCTGGTATCTGGTCTCTGCTTCAGCCAGGATCAGCTCCACCATGCTGATCAGTTCTGATGCCTTCAGATGGAGCACGAATTCCTCACGGCGCTTCTGTAATGCAAGAGAACACCCCAAACGATTCCATGCCAAATCCCAAGATCCTTAGTTCCTTCTAGTCACACCTTCCCCAGCTGGAATGCAACATCTAACAACTGGACTTAAGAACAACCCCTATCTAGAGCTCTGGAAGCATCACAGCCACAGATAAAAGCTCTTTACCCCTCCTCTACTTCTTCATTTACTTCCATCTCAGCACATGTGATGGGTCAGAAAACATGAATCAGCCACCAAACCAAAGAAATTCTGTGGAGAAGAGACACAGCCTCTTTTCTTTGTAAAATGCTAATTACCTCATGCTGGGTTTTAGCTTGCTTGCCACTCTAGCCTCGTGCCTTCACCAGATGTTGTGGCAATTGCTGCAGGGGAAATGCCAAGTGGGCAAACTTTATGTCTTCCTATCAGTTTTTTGGACTCTAAATTGCCACTGTAATATGTAACAGCAGAGCAGCTAAGTAACCAGCTGAGGTACAGGCAGCAAACTTGGCACACTGCACCTGAATCACTCCAGCCACCTCTTGGCCATGCAGAAATCAGGCACTGTGAAAACACTGCCTCTCACTCCATCCAGATAGGAATCTTGGAAGAACTGAACCAATACCTGAGGAGTTCTCTGGTCCCTTCCCTGCCAGATCCGAGGAATGTGAATACAGGCCCACAAGAAATCCAAGGATGCAGTTGGGTCAAACCTGCCAGAAGACAAAAAGAAGACAGATTTGCAATTAGAGTCAACACAACCCTCGGGCAGCACACAAACACATGGAAGCATCACTAAACATGATGAGTGCTGTGAAGAAAGAAACATCTGCAAATGTAAAAATAGGATCTATTAAGTCCCAAGAAAGGGGTTGGTTCCGTTCCCAGATTATGACTAAATACTTGTTGCAATAAGCACAGCACAGGGTACAGAGAAGAACAAATGGAATCAGCAAGTGTGGGGGCATTGTGGAGCCTTGCACCAAGGCCAGGAATTGGTCTTCAACACAAATAGTTGGTACAATCAGACCAACGACCTTACTGTCCCTATCACAGACCTTGAGCTGAGAAATTAAAGTAATTTTGAGCAAGAAAATAAGAATAAAATAATAAACCGCAATACTACCAGTTTTACAAGTACTGTTGTTATTAGGTGTTAGCATTTCCTGGTCCATAACTTTTAACTACTACACTGGAACTTCAGTATTTGAAAGCTGTGTATAGAAGCTGAGAGCTAGGGCTGCTGCAGAGATCAAAACTGGGAGGCTGATGTCATGCAAGGCTTAGAGAGACTGCAAATGGAGTTTGGTATAACCAAAAGATCCATCAGAGCCTGCCCAGGTACAGAGACAGCCCTCAGTTTGCTATCTAAGACATCCTGCAAATCCTGTATTTATAAAGATTATCAACAAGGGCAATGCAAGATGGATTACCCACAATTAGCACTTCCTGTTTAGAACACAGCCAAACCTTTATGTGCTGCTTCCATCAAACAGTAGGTAATATTTATATCAAGGTACACAAATCAGCAGGACTGAAATCTGCATTCTCACAAAATCTATTTTTGGCTGACTTACATCTGCTGGCAGACACATCATGAACATGGCAGGTCTTGCTCTCTCTCACACAGACAGAGTTGCCTGGCTCAATCCCTTGGCTAGGCCTGACAAACAAAGACTCACCTTTGCTCCCTGTTCCTGCCAAGCAGAAGCCTGATGCACTGGTGCAGTGTGATCCAGCTGGACTGGTGAGTCAGAAGAGCCAAGAGGTATGGGCGGAAGGAGGGCACCTGGGACCCTGCCTGGAAGCACAAAAGAGGAAGAGATGTAATGAAAAGATCCTGGTAGTGAGGTGGGTGTAGGAGATGCCATGTGTATTGCACAAGGATGACAGTCCAGAAGGGCAGACAGCACAGACAGTATGAGGATTTAGGGCAGCATTTTCTGACAGAACATGGCATCCCATGTGAAATTCAATTCCAGCCTTAAGGTTGGCAGGGCACTCTGGGCAAGCTATCGATCTATCTGCAAAAACACCAATGAAAACACAGCTGGCTGGGTTGTTATGGGACCATGATGTGTCTGTAAAGCACTTTGAAGTCCTTAAAAGAACACAGCTGAGGAAATATAAAAATAAGAGGAAACATGAGCCTTGCACTGAGAAACGTGAGCCTTGCACAGAACTGTCCCCCTAGTCAGCCTGTACTGCTTTGGAGTTCATACAGTAACCTGTGGCAAAACATAGAACTATCCCTTGCCCTGTTTCCAGGTGCAAGGCAGTACCCCAGGAAGTTGTTTCAGCACAGCAGTCCCTCTGCCCAACAACTCTTACTTTGTTCCAGGAGAACAGTAGCTTCTGCTGTAGATCAGGGCAGCTGCTGATCACCTCTGGGTCCAACATCTCCAGCCAGTCATTGAGAAGGCCAGAGGCAGGCCCTGGCCAAGCTGACTCAGCACTGTGGACAAAACCAGGCCAGTGTCACTGGTGATACCATGCACCCAAACCTAGCTGTGAATTCCCATCATTGCCCTGGCTCACCTGCAACTCTCCACCTCCTTCTTTACTGGTGGTTCTTCTTTGTCCTGGAGCAACAAGGAGCACACCACAGCAATTGGTTTCATGGCAGGACACCTGGCAGTGGTCTCAACAGTAGCTGAGAAGAGGACAGTCAAGAGCTCCTCCAGGTATGGAGAGTGGGTTTCAATCAGGCCTTGAAGGACTAGCAGGGGAGAAAGATGCCATTTATTAACTTTAGGATGTGGTGAAAGGAACCTTGCAAGTATTATTCCTGATAGCAATGCTCAGTGAGGAAGAGGAAAGCCATTTTTATCTGGGATAGCAGGCTTCCGTTTCTCTTTTTGTGGAAACCAACCGTTTGCTAAGAGACTTAATCCCAGCCCCAGATCACTGTTTATAAACCCACATACAGTGGGTGAATGGAGGTGAGACAAGATAGGGCCAAGCTTAGATCAGCTCACATTTTCTGATCCAGGGAGCTGGCAGTCTGCATAGTAGGCACTGCCTTGCTGGGCTGGAAGTTCAAGCTGCTGCTGCAGAGAAGGAGAGCAGAAGAACATCACATACCTTTGCTGATGAGCTCTGGCTCCACATTACACTTCTCTCCTGATTTCAGGGTTGCAATGATGGCACAGACCGTGGAGCTGATCAAGTCAGGGTCACGACGGAAAGAAAGAGCTTCTGTGAGGTGCAAGAAGCCACCACGAACTGCAATGGAATCACAGCGCTGGCATCACAGGGACAAGCCAGCCCCCACATCAGAGTTCCCTCCTACAGATTTCCCATGTGGCTCCAGGCACAACTACTCAAACACACAAATAAACATTCTACTGCTATTTATGGCCACAACCCTTGACAGCTGTCCCACATGTTACAGGGACACGTGGCTCTGTAACCACAGACTCATTTCCATGCCCAAGCACTTGGTTTGACTCCTGCTCCTAAGGGATGGCAGATGATAAACAACTCTACAAGTCATGATGTGACCTTGCTCCAGAGGCATTCCTGCATGCTCATCTACCAAAACTACAGCTCACACTGAATTCCTAGCCTGAGAAATTATAAGTTTTCCCTGAGAGATCTGCTGTGCTTGGTGTCTACTGCAAGCCCCAGAGCTATAGCACTTGTTCACAGCCTCAAAGAGTTTCTGCAGCACAGAAAAGAGCACAATTCCTTTTCTGTGCTACTTTTGTAGGTCCTTATGACACCTGTCTAAAAGGCTGCCCAAGACACTTCCTGCTCCAGATGCAGTTTTGTTTGTCTCTTTCTTGTCCCACTTGGTCCCCTCTGAGTCCCATAACCTGCCCAGTGCCAGTACCATCACTGATCCTGTGCCTTGAGGAGTATTGCACAGCAAAGGCCTTCAGCTGAGCTCGCAGGGGACCATCTTCCACCGCGGGGTTCTCCAACCACTGCAGCATCTGCATGAGCACTTTGAAGAAGAGCGAGGAGAAGGCAGTGTCCTGTGGCATGGAACGCTGGGAAGAAATTCCTTACAGTGAGGGTGGTGAGGCACTGGCAGAGGTTGCCCAGAGGTTCTAGACTCCCCATCCCTCAAATTGTTCAAGGCCAGGTTAGGTGGGCTTGGAGCAACCCGGTCTAGCGAAAGGTATCTCTGTCCATGACAGGGTAATTGGAGCTATGTGATTTTTAAAGTCCCTTCTGACCCAAACCGTTTTATGACTTTATGAATTAGACTTCAGCTCTCAAATCATCTGCAAATGCCCTGGCTTGCAAGACATGTCCAATGCTACAGAACAGCAAAGACTCCAAAACCAGCAGAGACCTAGAGCTGTAAATCCAAGAAATGGTTACCAGGCTAGGTAAGGTAACTAACTCTGCAGGTAACCTCAGAAATGCTAGGCTAATGTGGCCAACCTGCATCCAGATGCCCATGGCCAGGCAACTTGGGCTGAGCATTACAAAGTGTTCACACAGCAGAGCAGATGGCCTGCAGATTTCCCATTTCTCCCTCACCCCTCTGTGAAATGCTCCCGAAGCCACTCACGTGGTACTGGTAGAGCTGGCGCATGAGCGGGCAGGAGATGAAGTGGTGGCGGTGCATGGCCATGACCAGGGCGCCGCTGTGCGCGGAGTTGAGCAGCGCAGCCAGGGCCTGCAGCAGCCGCGCCGTGATCCCGCTGGCCGTGGCCCCGCTGGCCGCGGCCCCGGTCACTGTGATCCCACTGGCCGTGGCTCCACTCGCCGCGGTCCCGCTGGCCGTGGCTTCGCTCACCGCGGTCCCGCTGGCCGGCACGGCCCCTTGGCGGATGTGGGCCAGCTCCTGCCCCAGCGCCTGCTGCAGTGCCAGCGCNCTCTTTCTTGTCCCACTTGGTGCCCTCTGAGTCCCATAACCTGCCCAGTGCCAGTACCATCACTGATCCTGTGCCTTGAGGAGTATTGCACAGCAAAGGCCTTCAGCTGAGCTCGCAGGGGACCATCTTCCACCGCGGGGTTCTCCAACCACTGCAGCATCTGCATGAGCACTTTGAAGAAGAGCGAGGAGAAGGCAGTGTCCTGTGGCATGGAACGCTGGGAAGAAATTCCTTACAGTGAGGGTGGTGAGGCACTGGCAGAGGTTGCCCAGAGGTTCTAGACTCCCCATCCCTCAAATTGTTCAAGGCCAGGTTGGGTGGGCTTGGAGCAACCTGGTCTAGCGAAAGGTGTCTCTGTCCATGACAGGGTAATTTGAGCTATGTGATTTTTAAAGTCCCTTCTGACCCAAACCGTTTTATGACTTTATGAATTAGACTTCAGCTCTCAAATCGTCTGCAAATGCCCTGGCTTGCAAGACATGTCCAGTGCTACAGAACAGCAGACTCCAAAACCAGCAGAGACCTAGAGCTGTAAATCCAAGAAATGGTTACCAGGCTAGGTAAGGTAACTAACTCTGCAGGTAACCTCAGAAGTGCTAGGCTAATGTGGCCAACCTGCATCCAGATGCCCATGGCCAGGCAACTTGGGCTGAGCATTACAAAGTGTTCACACAGCAGAGCAGATGGCCTGCAGATTTCCCATTTCTCCCTCACCCCTCTGTGAAATGCTCCCGAAGCCACTCACATGGTACTGGTAGAGCTGGCGCATGAGCGGGCAGGAGATGAAGTGGTGGCGGTGCATGGCCATGACCAGGGCGCCGCTGTGCGCGGAGTTGAGCAGCGCAGCCAGGGCCTGCAGCAGCCGCGCCGTGATCCCGCTGGCCGNCTCCTGCCCCAGCGCCTGCTGCAGTGCCAGCGCCAGCGGCCGCAGGCTGGAGTTCTGCCACCGCGGGTCCGGGCTCAGCGGGAAAAGCTGGGGGCATAACACAGGGAGTGTTTGTGACAGACAGTGAAAGGATTGCTGTACCATGAACACCCCGAGGGAGAGGAGTGATTTACCCTGTACAGTTATACTGACTGCAGGCCAACAGGAACCTTCTGATACAGCTTCTTCTATATTCTAGTGCCTGGCACGAGAACACAAGCAGCATCTCTGCAACCCCAACACGACTACCAAGACTGATTGCAGGGGAATCCTACTACCCAAACACCAACAACCGACTTGGCCAATTAATTCCCTGTCGGCTCCTTCTGGAGTCAATGGAGGGAGGGAAGCTCTGTAAGCAGACAAGCCAGAGTACAAATGCTGTTTGCACACAGCTTTGCTGCCAGGGCCCTGCGAGCATTTCACAAATCCTGCATCCACTGCTGAGAGGAAAGGCACTATGCACAGAACAAACAAGGTGCAGAGACAGCAACATGTGAGTAGCTACTGACAGTTCTAGGCATGATCAAAAGCCACATCACGTTCCTAATACAAGAAAAAATTCCTGCCAGTATCAAGTCCACCAGGCTGCAATGGCACAGCCTGATTGCATCAGGGCTTTCATATTTATTGTCTGCAAACACTGCAGGATAAGGAGTCACAAGACGCAAGTATAAGAGAAATGGATTTTGTAAAGCTGCTGCAGGGAAGCAGCTACTCAGCTGGACATTGTAACAGTACCTGCAGAAAGATGCCTGCCAGATCATCTTCTGGGCCCAGAACACGGACCTGGCTCAAGGCCCGGATCCGACTCTGACTTTGAGAGTTTTCAGGACTAGATTTTGACCTTGCAGTCTCAGCGCTCTCTGCAAGAGGAATAAAAGGAAAGGAAGAAAAATGCTGTTATGGTAGATAGCATCTGGAGCCCCAACACCAGATCACCTTCACCTTTACAGTATCTAACTACTGAGGAATTCAGCAGCTTTTCTCTTAATTCCAATCAACACCTACTTTACCATATGACTCGGAAAAATTCACTGTAATTAACTCCAAAAATATTCAAATTTCTCTCTCTGCCAGAAGCAAAAAACTCTAGCAAGGACTGGAGTCTAACTGAAGCTTGCTGGTTTATTGCAACATGACTGCTTTTTAAGACATCTCTGCCTGTTCCTATCAATAGCAACAAAGGAGGGAAGTTCAGAAGATGACTTTGACATTCAGGCTATCCTGGGTATCCCAGTACCTCGACGGGCTGGTAAGGAGGCAGTAAGCAGAGAGTGGAAAGTCTGGCCTCCTGTTGCTCCTCTCTCATGTTGAACCTCCACAAGATGAGCCATGTAGTCTGAAAAAAGGAGGAAATAAGAGCACATCATCATCTTGCCCTCTTCAGTAAAGAAGGACAGAATTGGCTGTTTGTACGGCTCCCACAGACAAGAGAATCTGCTGTTCCCACAGACTCTGAAAACATGATGCCTTAAAAACTTTGTTTCTTTTACAAAGTACATTCCAAAGTACTTCTTGATTCTGTACAGTCCAATCCAAAAAACTGTCCTCTATTTTGGGAAATACAGCCAAGGAGTCTACAGTGACAACAAGCTGCAGCCTGTGCACAAAGTCTGCTGAACTAGCATGGATTTTTCCAAGGAAGTCATAGGAGACACTCATGAATACTCAAGAAAAAGTTAGATGTCTCATTTGTAGCTCTTACTCTTGTCCATGATGTTCTGCTCCAGTGTCTGTGGGTCATGAGAGACTGCCTGATCCAGGTACTGCAGAAGTTTACTCATGCTGGAAACTGGGATTCCAAAGGACTGAACAAAGAGAAGCAGCTGCTGTGGCTCCAGATCCTGCAGGGCTGAAATAGACAAACACTGAGTCCTCAGATCTCTGAACTGCCCATGGAGGGTCATCTTTATTACCTGATCTTTATGCTTTTGTCTGCACCAACAGTGACACATTAATGACAGGGCTGCAGAGAGCCCAAAGCCTCTGCAGGCTATAACTGCCTACTATATTTTCTTCCCTCTGCAAATCATTGCCGCCTTATTGCATCTTCCAGTTAATTCACTCACTGGCTAATCTGATCTTCTGTTTAATTTTATTAGAACCTCAGTAATGCAATCATTCGTATTAAAAAATAACTTCCACCCTATCTCTTGATGGCTGCAGGCAGGAATTATTGAATAATTCAATCACTGGCTATAGACAGCTGTCATTTAATTAGTAAAATGGGATGAAAGCTCTGAATACCAAGAAGAAAGAGAGCAATGACAAATGGTACGAGGACCAGAGCAACCGGAGGGTTAGCTTACATCCTTTAGGCACAGCTTTCCAAAGTACTGTGCCTATTGTCTGGTGATTGCATAGCTTAATTCCATCAGAACTGTTGTAAAAGAGATGGGGTCTCAATTCAGAGTCTCCCGTTCCTTTAAAATACACAGAAAAGGGAATATCCATTCAGACTCACTCTCCTACTTTAAGGGTAACAGTGACAGAAGGCACCATCCAAAGGCATCCAGGTAGGACGGCTTGAGCAGGGAAGCCTCTCCCTGTCCTTTCAGCAGGGTTTGAAACATCCCCAAACATGCCACAGGCTCACCCGCATCCACGAGACGCGGCACCTCGGAGCGGATCATCCGCAGCTTCAGCCAGTCGGGGAGCAGCAGAGCCTCCTCGGAGGTGTCAACCAGAAAAGCAGTAGGAAGGGGCTTTTTCTCCGGGAACCATATATCCAGTAAGGTGTAAAAATCACCATCCCCTGCTTAAGAGTGGATAAAAAAATTATTTCCCATGTTCACAAGCACCTAGAGGGCCCTGCCCTTATCTATCAATGCACCAGAACACACCACTGTTTCAGTATTTCCTGCTGTCTGCAGAAGGAAAAAAAAAGAAATCAGCCTGCAAATCCTTCACTCTCTGCAGAGTGTGAACAATATTCTGATAAATCTTACAGCTACAAACAAGTACTGCAAGGGTCAAGCTTGTGAGTAGAAGGATTAACACCAGGCTGGCTGTTAGGAGACAGGAGATAGAAAAAAGCCACCCTGTATTGACTATTACCCCCTAAAAAAATCTGAGCATACTTCACCAACCTTGAGGTGGCCCAAGTGTCAGGAGAATAACCATGGCATGGACCACAAGGATATGCATGGTGGCTGTTTCCCCACTAGTCCAACGAAGGAACACCTGATCCTGGGACTCTGACTGGAAAAAGGCAGGAAAAGACAGGATGAACAAAGATGAGGACAGAATGGAGAACATGAGAATGAACAAAATTAGTCAGACCATAGTTCCCAATAACTCCAACAGTGGCCAGAAAAGATACTTGGGGAAAAGTTAAAAAAGTTTTAACAAACACACAGGCTTGGCTCTGATGCTTGACTCTGATACTATTTCCAGACCAGGGAGTTCTTGAGCTGGACTTGGTTTATGCAAATTGAGTAACCCACAAAGGGCTTCTGTTTTGTGAACCTGCCCAGTGTCTGTGACCTGCTGGGGCAGGCAGGAGGCACTCACCCAGCTGTACACCTCCTCGCCCTCCTTGCTCTGCCGCATGCGCTTGATGTAGCGGGAGAAGATGGAGAGCAGAGCCACGAGCACTGCATCTGACTCTGCACTGTAGGAGAGCTTGGAGAACAGGTGGGACATGATGGTGGAGCGCTCCACGATCAGCCGGGCGACATCCTGCAGGGAAAAAACATCCAGGAGGTCTTTAGTGCAAAACACAGCCAGGTACCCCCTGCTTCATTGCATCGTGCTCTCCAGCTCCCATCAACAGCCCAGTACACAGCACCCTGGAGATCAGCTGGTGGAGTCAAGAGTAGAACTGACACAGGAGGGAAAAGGCCAGTGCTTTGCATCCATCTTACAGTGCCCCAGTGGAGCACAGATGAACTCTGATGCACCTCATTACAAGGTAAGCAGTTATATAGCATTTCTCTGAGGAAAAAGATCTACTGACGCTTATCATTCAACCAATTCTGTGTATCTAAACAGAGGCACTATCAGCATATGAGTCTTAAAAGAAAGGAAAAAAGCACCCAGGGGGAAAAATAAAAAAATATAATCAAAAGCTTTTCTAAAAAGAAAAAAACTCACACAAACAAATAAATCCAGAAATCTAGTTTTGATTACAGGGGAGTTCATACCCCACCACTAAAGTTCCTGACTTCCCATTCTCTCCCCAAACTCATATGACTGCAGGTTTAGCACCTGCTTACTTATGAAACACTGCCAGGTGGTGGGATTTCCACCAAGCCACTACCCACTTTTGCATTCCCCATTCCAGCTGATAGGCTGCTGCACTGGAAGTTATTGCTCTGATTACCATTTCATTATATAAACCAAAGACACAGGTTTGCCTTTCAACTCATCCACAGAGACACACAGTGTCTCTGCAGTTCTTGGAGTAACACACTCCTCAAACCTGCAGTTCTTGGAGTAACACACTCCTCAAAACTCATCCTGGTGGTACAGCAAGTCCCATGCCTACCACTGTCCTGGGACATGCCATGTGTTCCCCACACAATCCCTCCTCTCACCAGAGCAAGGTCATTGTGCTGTCCCTGTTCCTCCACTGGGGCGTGCTGGGAGAGGTACACCAGGTAAGCACTGATGGTCTGGGGATCTGTCTCCATGTGGATGGCCTAGAATGACAATTCCTTTCATTAGAAATCAGGATTTAAAGAAAATAAGCACCAGCACAAGCCAAATTCTTTGGCAAGCACATAAACGTGTCAATATCACAGCCAGATACAGTTCCTTTCGATCTGTTTCAGCACTAGTAGAAAAAGAACAAGCTTGACACTCCTCCCTTCAGCTGCTTCCACCCACCTGCTGCAAGGCCAGAGCCGTGGTGGCTCTCACGCTGTCAAACAGTGGCAGCCTCGGGAGGTCTCTCAGCAGCCACTGATATCCCTGCAGCAGCTCGGAATCACCAGAGTCTTCTTCCATGGGGTGATCCTTCTCCTCCCCATCCCGCATTCCTCCTTCCGACAGCACCAAGGACAGGCCCTGCACAAGTCACACACATACAGCTGGTGCATGTGAAGCCACAGCTGGACTGCTCGGTTCATACTAGTGAATATAACAGAAACATGCTTCAAACACCACAGAACCACCCAAATACAGCACACAACAGGGTTCAGCTCATATAATGTGTTTTCTTGACAGATATTCTGCTCGAAGTTTCAATCTGAGCATGATCTTTCTGAGCTTCCTGCAATTCTCTTTGCCTTGCCTATGCTCCCGAGCACCAGGCACCCACTCACTCATACTCCTCCCAGACAACAGCCTCTGCCAATTACTCCACATGGCACACAATCTCCTGAGTCTACACCTGAACTTCACAGGAAACAGTAAAATCCAGCTCTATCTTAAGTACAACTTAGCTGTTGAACAGTAACTTCTGAGCAGCAGGGAGCAGAAGTGCATTGGATAGGGTTTGGAGATTGAGAAAGTCGCTGAAGGGGGACAACATGGAACAATTTCACTGTGCTGGCTCTGGACTCAAACTAGGGCTCTGTCCTGGGCTTCAGACAGACCCTAGTCAAGATGATGCTCATTCTGCTCACCTTCATGGCCAGGACCCGGGAAGCCACCTGGGAGGAACTCAGGCGCCGCAGGAAGTAGTCAAGCACCTCACAGGTTGTCTGCTCATCTGCTTTGGGTCCCAACAGCAAGTCTTGCAAGCGTCCAAGCAACTGCCTTTGTTTCTGTTGTCTCTGTGGAATGATAAATTGGTCTGTCCAGTGAAATCAAATCTGGAATGCACAGAAAGTAGGCAACAGAAGGGATCCCCAAGAGACTGCTCACCTGGCGTTTCTTGGCACGCTGGTCCTTACTCTCACCCTCCTCTTCTTCTTCACCCGAGGTTGATTCATCTGCGGCATCATGAAGCAGGAACTCACAGAGACACTGCACGGGCAGGACATCCAAGGAGCCCTCGCTGGACTGAACCAGGTCTGCCAGCCATGGCATTGACTGTGATGAGGCCTGGGAAGGATGAGTAACAGGATCAGCAGAACATCGATGCAGCACACTGATCATTTAATTCCTGAGCAGAAAACCACCTGTCCCTGAATCTCACTTAACTTTTTCCCCTCACTCTGCTCAAGTTCCAGAGGTGAGGGACCCAGTCCCACCACAGCCCACCTGTCTCTGAATGATGTTGAGAAGAAAGTCAGGATGGCGACTGCGACACAGGAGGTGGCCCAAGCGAAGCGACTGGTTCAGGCTTTTCACCTGCTCCAGGACGTGTGGTGGAGGTCTGCGAGGGGGGCCCCTGTCACAAAAACAGCAAGTTACCCACAGGCTGACAGACTTTCACTCTGATGTGATGAGGATCAGTCAGTTCTGTAGTGTATGAAGGGTTTATAGGAAGGTTAGAACCAGATGATTTCCAACCAAAACCATTCTAGGATTCTGTGATTCCATGGGCTACCACACCACAGGGTTCTTCTTCCCCACATCAACCACCCTGTGGGGGAGCAAGGTTTCCTAACTAGTGTTAACTAGGATTTCATGATGCTACCAGAATGCAGAATGCTACTTACTGAGGGTCCAGACTTGTCAGCTGGGATAGCAAGAGGCTGCTGCTTTCTGTAATTGTTTGTTTTGTGGATGCAGCTGCCAGATGCCCCTCAAATGCAAGAATCTCCTGTTTTTCTCTCTGGGAAATTTGAAGTTCACGATTAATCATCTCTGTGCGTGTCTCCTCATCCGTCAAGGTACATTGAGGATAGGAATAGTTACTGGGAAAATAAGTTTTAAAAAAGGAAATTGTTATCTTGTTCTACTCAAAATTAATGAACCACAGTCAGAAAGAACACAGGACCTCAGCTCTGATAGACAATGGAGAAAAAAATCAAGTAGTTCCTCAGTGGAGGCAGGAGACTGAGACCTTCTCAGCAAGGCACAGCAGCCACCCCCCTCCCTCTTTTTCTCGGCTTTATTCCCTTGCTTATAATATTTTTGTGGAGGGAAGGCACTTTTCCCACTCCAACTGCAGTGTTGATGCCAGTTTATTTTACACAAGTCCCACTGGAAAGGAAGGAGTCGCATAGCACAAACTTAATTCAGAAATGTGTGTGTTCTGTGGTTTGATATATGTAGGGATTTAACCATACTAACTTGGTCATGACCATTTCCATGAGCATCTTTAAAGAGGGGTACTCCTCCCACGCAGCCAGACCTGCACCAGAGAAGAACAATCAGGAACACAGGGAAGAAAACCAGAGCCTCTATATATACTCTAACACATTCCAAGGTGGGGAGACACAAACTCACTTGAGAGCAGCTCACAACACTCAGAGTACAAACAAGCAATTCCAGCCACATGCTGATCCAAATCCCACCTCCATGCATTTTTCACCCACAGGGGATGCAGAGTTATTTAACTGCAGTTACCTCACCAACCCAGCACAGGCCTAGCACACAAGCAAACCAGACTTCTGCAGAAAGCACCTTGGCCAATTTTTGCAGCAGAACTGGTAGCCTGAGAAATGTCCACACTCACCAATGTTTTCAGGATTGAATGCAGCCACTACAAGCAGGAGAGGCCAGGCTTTCCAGTAGAGAGTAGAAATAGCTAGATTTGGAGGCTGGTACCTACAAAAGCCATCAATAGAAATAAGTGGTCAAGTTTGGTTCCTTAAGCCCATCTCAAGGCTGCTTTTCTCCTTAATCATGCACTGTTTAGATTCACTCATGCCAGTTCAGTGCTTTTCCCAGCAAAGAGACAGACACACACACACAAAAATCCTCTCAGGAGGGACAGCATGATTCAGCTGAAGATTTCTAGGGCAGAAAGGTCAGTGCTTGCAGACCAAAGTACATTCCATCACTTGAGTCTTGATTGCTCTAGAGAAATACCCACCTGAACATGACCCTGGAAAGGCTTCCTCATCATTTTGTTATTATAAATTTTAATAGAAAAAAGCATCTTAAAATCTATGAGCTGGGAATGTTAGTCACAAGGTGAAATTGAACTAGATCACAGCAAGATTATCTATGTGATAAGTCTTACCCTGGGGGTAGCTGGATATTCTCTGGATGGTGATAAGTGCACAGATTTAAGACTGCATCGATCAGCTGGATTCTTTCTACCCTCAGGACCTCAACATCTGGAGGAGAAGAAAAGACTGAACAAGTTATTGACCTGTCTACCTGCCTGAAAGTCCTTCAAGAAAAGCACCACAGTATAAAAAAAAATTTACTTCAAGCAACTATGTTATTGTGGGCTTGCTCTCATGATATTAAAGAAACAAAAAAAATCAACATTTAAAGAGCAACAACACTTTAAAAATCCTATAAGTCAATATATAAGGATATGGAGCTTTTCAGCAGGAATCCAGTTTAAATTCTTAAGGGTACTTTTTTTCCCAAATGTATCCAATATGATACTTGTAACTTTCTCACAACTTGGATACACTCCTTCAGGAAAGCAACAAATCCGCTCAGAACTTCTGGGACTCAGAGGAACTAAAAATGCATTTCAACTTTGTTGCAGACTGACTCTAATTCTGAGTCCTCCAGTGTATGAAATGGTGCAGCTGAATGGACGTATTTCCCAGCAGCACAGGAATTTAGACAAATGCTAAATGAATTCATAAACAGGGTAAGAGTAAAGATTGCTTTTGTAACTGCTATTCCGTAAGTGTTCCAATAATGGGCTCGGGAAGAGCACGAAATTGGTTAATTAATTTAACTTCCAATCCTTCCATTTTTGCATAGCCTACAAATTTCATTTTACAGTATGTACAAAGGACTAAATTGAATTTTAAAACGCTGACTCAAAACTCTGGGTGGTTGTTCACAGTCCTTCATTCTCCACACAACCAATAATTTCCCAAACACTCCATGATACAAAATTAGTAACAGAGAAACAGTAAGAGAAAATAAGAAGCTTCTCTAGTGAGAAAGCAACAGCAGTGTATGTCTGGCTTTCAGCCAAATGCTTAGCCATCACGACCAAAATACGCTTTAAGTGATGCAAAGGCTCTTTGGTAGGTGGAAAGAGCTGTCTCAGCCCTGGGTGGCAATAGGAGGACGGGGAGACAGAAGCAAGCACTTGCTGGTGGGAGCTGTGTGCAGCCTCACCATCTGCTTGCACAGCTGCAGCCCTCTTCACCAAGTGGTCGGCGAGCTCCATGGCATCGGCGGGGCCCAGGGGCAGGTCCCGCGACAGCCCGATCACGAGGATGCGCATCAGGGTGTCCTCCAGGATGGGCACCTCGGAGCACAGGCGAAGGAAGAAGCTGCAGGAGACACGAGGCATCGATCACACTGCTTCGGACAGCAGCCTGAGGGCTCCTGGAACCCCCCCCAGACCCCACACTCATCTGAGCAGAAGATACATCACGGCTTGGTTTGCGCGGCTCTCCCGGATTTACAGCTCCAAATTTGAAACAAATTATTATCTGAGTGTCACTTGCACTGCCTGGTACCTCTCCACTTCAGCCTCCTTGAATTGGAGCTCCCTAACTTTACCCCAGTTACCCACACACCACAGGGCTGCCCTCCTTACAACTCCAGCGTCAAGATTCAGAACAGCTTGGCACAGAGAACAGGAATGAAGGAGGAAGAGGAACAGATGGAGAGTGGAACAACACCCCCCAGTTCTATGGCAGTGTAACAGATGAAGAAAATCTGAGCACAGTTCCAAGCCTTTCCAACACAGAGCTATATAAGGATCACCAGAAAACACCCATTCCTCTGCCTCCTGCTAGAGCAGCTCCCCTCCTGCACCCGCCACAGGAGGGGCACACACTCACTTGCGGTCACTCTCAGGGGGCCAGTTGTCCCATTTGTAGTAGGTTTCTGGTTGTTCTGTGAAGAGCACCTTGTGGAGGCTGCAGAGATGAAAAGGACAGTAAACACCATCTGTGAGGCTTAAGAAGACATTCAACAGTCCAGTCTCCCCCAAATCCTGCTGAAGCTTCCCATCCTACACATGAAGGAGACCCCTCAGATAAGTGAGTTTAGAAACAGTAACAACATGATTCAGAACAGAGAGGACTATACAATATGGACTTTGGGCATTTATACCTTCAGTAACTTATCTTGCTTACTATTAATTCTAGCTTGAACTGCCTCAGTAATGTGCCAAGATCCCAGGATACCAGCTGTCCTCCAGAAGATAGAACTATCTGTGGAGCCCTCAGCCACAGAGCCTTAAAAAGGATGTCAAACAAAAAAAAAACAACCAGAAGTCCAACACGGGGAATTTGTTCGATATAAAAATCCCCTACTGAGCAGACCCAAATAATATAAATCAGGACTATTTTCCATTATCATATGTTTCTGATACGAGGATGCATCTGAGGAATTTCAGAGAGGGAGACAGTCCCAGCCTGAACCCAGCTAAAACTGCTTCTGCACCCTGTCTGAAAAAGGGAGAGAAATCTAACCAAACCCTGGGTGTATGCCCAGTTTTTCATAACATACCACAGTGTTGGGGAAGGGACTGGTTATGTACAGACATGACCAGGCTGGCTCTCACCAGTGCACATAGTCCTTTGGAGCCAGCTTGCTGATAGAGGGAACAACTGTATGCAGCCACCAGACAGCATCACGTTGGATAGCAGCGATTTGGTTCTGGAAAGAGCGCAGCACTTCCAGGTCTGAAAAACAGTCAGGTCACAAAATACACACATGGGCCCATCAGAAGCATGGTGGTTTCAAGACACCTGGAAGGACTCTGAGGCATCAGCAGTAAATCAAAGAATCACAGAATGGCTTGGGTTGGAAATAAACTTAGAGATCATCTCGTTCCAATTCCTGCACCACAGGCAGGGACACCTTCCACTAGAGAAGGGGAACCAGTGAAGTATATGAGAAAGACTTGAGCCCCCTGCTCTGCCAGCACGTGTTCTTTGCTTTCTGACACATGCTGCAGCAAAGCCCCTAACACAAAGCACAGATGGATGAGTTTTGTGAGAAGACATGTGGGCAGTCACGTCAGAGCCACACCAAAGGCCTGTCTTCCCAGCCCCTTAATCCTTACAGCTGCCCCTACAGGCCTGAGGCCCCTCCACCCACAGCTCCCTTTCCCCAGTCTCTCAGCCACTGCTTCCCTGGACACAAGAAGCACCTGGCCATGCAAATGCCACATCTCCTATCAGTGCCAAGGCTTCAGCAGGCTTCATCCCTAGCTGATGTTCTCCTGACATCGGGGGCAGGTATCTGCCAAGACGCCCACCCTCAGGGAGAACCTGGGTCCTTCTGCTTACTCTTTTTCTCTCCTTTGTCCCAAGCAATTCCAGCTTCCTTCACCTGGGCTGTGATACCAAGCATCATGGAGACAGCTAGCAGGTCGGTTATGTGGATGACAAACCGCTCCTTAAAATAGAAAAGAAGAAGAAAAAAAAGAGCTGAATAGCAACACCCAGAGCTGCCTCCTGGAAGTGTTTTGTCATCAAAAATTATGAATGTGGATGTTTGGAAATGAGATATGGGAGTGCTGCTATGAGACATACAAACAGTGACTCACTCAGACACCAAAGAGCAAAAGAAAGAATGGCCAGGAAAGCAGAGAGAGAAGAGCTCAGTGCATCACTGGCACATCCAGCAGCACAAAGGTCAAACATGGTACCTTGAATTCCATCTCTGCATACAGGGCCTCCTTCCGTTCCTGCATGAGACCCAGACAGAAGGCCTGGAAGTTGATCTCATGTTTTGTCTGTTTGATGATCTCTCTCAGCAGAGCCCGTGAAGCTCGCAGGTAATCATCCTTGGTGGTCAACAAGTCCTGGAACACCATGGCCAGGTACTGGAGCCACACAGAGAGAAAACTTTCAGTGCACTGTAACGGGACTGCACCCACAAAATGAAGAGACACAAAGAAACCCTACTGGGGGTATCCTGTCCTTCAGACCCCTGGGGAGCTGCAAAAATGTTTCACTCATTAAACTGCATTATCACCCAGAATGTGGGAGTTAGAAAATGCCCATTCATGTTTATTCCTTCCAAGAATAATCATATAATTTCAAAATAGGATAACACAGATCAGACAGCTGTCTGTGAAAAGATTAATCTGAGCCTCAAAACAACTAAATCTGTCTGGTGGGGTTCTGGGGTTACCCAAGACAGTAATCCAAGGCGCTGCACCTACCTTTGGAGCTTGCTCTGAGCTGTGCTGAAGCACAGTATACAGGATCTGCATGTTGTTGGGATTTCTTGCATTCGATAGTTCATTGAAAATCACAAACTTAATGGTGGTACCTAGGTTATCCCTGTGTGCATTCAGCAGCTCTCTGCAAGGAAAGACCAGGGATACCTGAACTGACATTTCATTGCAGCTGGACACATTCTTTTCCTTTATCCTTGAAGTATTTAGCACACAAAAGTGAAAAGGATGGAACAGAACATATCAAAGGACTATATCAAAGGACTATTGAAAGATTTTTAGGACAATGAAATTCAATTAAACGAACACAAGACACTTCATGCCCCAAGCTGGTATATAAAACTACTGTGCAGAGACATTGAGACTGTCAAGTCCCTGAGCACGTCTCCTACAGTGCTTTCTCTTCCTCTCACAGACCCGGTCACTCACCTGACACACAGCATGTAGTGGTTGAGAAGGACCTTCGGCTTGAGACGAATTTTGATCAGGTTGGAGATAACTTCCATGTCCTCAGAGCTGTGGGTGTTACAGTTCATACAGACTGACATGAGCAAGTCCTGAGCTGGCTTGGTCAACTGCAGAGAAAGAGCAGAAAGACTCCAGCCACTCGCCATTACAGACCAGAAATGTAACTGGCTTATAGTAGGCAGCCCTCCTGGCTGGATTCCAGACCAGGGTTGTGCTTCAACAGCTCCTCTCCTTACCTTCGGATTCTGCAGCCACATCTCTAGCCTCTGCACAGCCATCTGTCGCACCTCTTTGTAGCCACAGGTTGCTGTCAGCAGCCGGAGGAGGTTCCTGGAGACGTTGTCCATGGGCTGGCGCCGGTTGAGCTGGTCCCGGAGCATGTCTAGGACATATTCCTCCACACTCTCTGCAAGGTCTTCATACCTGGAACACACAAATTGGACTTTACTCATTTCCACAAAAGCAAATCCAGAGATCAGCACTCTTTCTTGTTTGTGGTATGACTTGCAAGCCAAGAAAATCCACTCTTTTCTCCTGGAACCAGTTTTAGCTGATGCTCAACATCCCCCAGCAGGTGCCACAGGAGCACAGAGAAGGAGCTTCCTGCCACAGCTCTGCGGGGTGGGTGAGCACAGACACATCTACAGACACATCTGCCACACAGCTGTGTTAGGAGAGGAAGAGGCACTGTACCTGGGCATGAGCTGGCCCGCCTGCTCTGGGCTCATTTTCTCCTCTGCAATCAGCAGCTCGCTCTGACTGTCCTCCTCCTCTGTCATGGAAGGGTGTGGGCTACTCCCTAAGAGAGCAGGACATAGCACACTCTGTGAGACAACTCCTCTCCCTAAATACCAATCACTGGACACAGCACACTTCGTAAGACAACTCCTCTCTCCAGAGATCAATCACTTGTGCTCTGGTTTGCTCAGCTTCTTTCAGGGATCCCTTTCAACAAGACCACAGCCTCTCTCACTGAATCCCACACAGGCCCATTTTTCACTACCCCCAAACATCCCCTGCACATGAAAGAGCCCCAGAAAGAAAAGCAATGCCTGGAACTCAAAGCCTGGCCTATGTGACTCCATTCAGTAACAAACTATTCTCACAAGCCAATAAGCAGTGCAGGCTCCATCCTCTCCCTAAATCTTTGCTCCCGGTTCCCAAACATCTTCTTACCAGCACTAAGGTCCCCTCCACTACGTCCAACTTCTCCATGCAAGAGCATGGTCTTAGGAGGCATCTTTGTGTTAAAAGCTGTCTGGATGTTATCCACAAATGTCTTGCAGTGAGGGCTGTCCACCCAGATGCGCTCCCCAAGGGAGTCCTCAATGTACACCTGCAGCAGGGAGCACAATCCATTTTCACAGGGTTAACTGAAGGAGTGTTTGTGAGTTTTTATGGATTTCCAATATACAGAATAGGAAACCAGCATAAACTAGTGCGTGGATTAAAACCAGACCAGATGTTCATACAAGAGCAAAAAGGCACAACATCACATCCCAAGCCCTACGGGGCACCTTCTCAAAAAAGACTTTACAACAACTTCTACCATCAAAATACAGAAGCTGGTCAGCTCAGCCTTTTTAAGTTAATGGGCTGTTTTAATCCCTACACATTGAATAGAAAGCAAGGAGTCTCTGCAACACTTACATCAATACAGGTTCTCAAAGGCATCTCGGGAAAGAGCAGAGTTAAAGCAACAAAAGACTATTGAAAGCTACATTCCAGAAACCCACGGAGATTCTTCTTTAAAAGGATGGGCCCAGACTTCCATTTCTGCCTCCTCCAGCTGCATTCCCACAGTGGACAAGAAGACACCAGCCACCACCTTCCCTACAGCTGTAATAAATCCTGTGCTGCTCTCCCACTCCCACACATCCATTCCCAACCCAGTCTGCCCACCACTGCCTTCTTTGAGCAGAAGCCACCTCAGCTCACCAACCTTGACAAAGATCTCTGGCCAGTTCTCATCCTCTTCATAAGCTGCCATGAGAAGGTTGCATGCCAAGACAGACACGAGACTATTCCCTTTGGCTTTGAAATTGATGGAGGCATCTCTTCGGAGTAGGCTGCACAGTGCCTGGAATAACACCCACAAAAAGTAAAATAATAAACAAGTCATCTATTGAGAAAGCGCATAGAGAAGCTGCAGAAAGAGAAATATGAATTGCAGCAGCTTGCCACAGAGCTCTGGTATTTACAAAGCCATGCAGATCACTGATCTCTGGCCTCAGAGAAAGTGCAACTCTGCTCACAGTTTGGCAGGAATGATCTGTGAGTAACTTCACGAGCCCTCACCTCGATAACCCCTTCGGTAGCAAATATGTTGGGTTTGATTTTTGCCAGGTACATAAGGCTCAGGTACAGAGTGGTGTCAGGTTTGGCTCTGTTCATCTTCAGCTGCTTCACAGCTCCACACAGCACCCCCTCAATACGGTCATCGTTGCCTTCTGCCTCTGCTGCCTCAATCTCATCCAGGAGCACCGTGGGGACGACTGCAACCACCAACACACAGGCATCAGCATTTACCCTCATGCCAAATAATCACCCTGAGGCCCTGCAGGACCAGTCACAAGGGACAACAAAGCACACACCAGCTCACTTTAGCTCCTGCAATAGCTTTTCCCTGCTCAATTGCCATTAAAAGTTCTGTTGCACAACTGACGATGCCCCTTCATTGTTTTTCCATGCTAGCACACTCCTCTGCAAATGCATCCAACATCAGAAACAGAATGACAATTGAAAAAACAACATCCATACGCAGAGTTTGCTAAAGAAGTATGTGAATAAAATACCACAATCCAGACTTTGAGATTTCTTCAAGGGAGTATTTCACATATGACTACTACTGAGCAGCTGTCAGACAGGATGAACACAGCCCAATGCTAACAGAAGACAAAACCTTGACTTCAGCCCTACATCCAGGGAAGGAAACCCTCGAGGACTGCATATAACTACTGTGTTGGCTTCAAGAGAGACTCCTGGGACGAGACTCCAGCGAAAGGAGAAGTCTCCCCGAAGCTTCCGAATGAAGGCAGGAGCGCAGCGAGGCCTCACCTTCGATGGGGATGACGGACGGCTCCTTGATGGAGGGCGAGATGGCTCTTTTCTCCGCCACGGCCGCCTCTGCCAGGCGTCCCAGGGCGCTGAGGGGCGGCGTGGAGGAGAGCTTGGGGCGCTTGGTCAGCCCGGGCAGCCCCGCCGGGCCCG
>VWZN01018869.1:20985-35014 GCA_013396955.1 Regulus satrapa | reverse complement strand
CCTTCTGAGGTAGCAAGCAAATCTGTTATATTTTCTTCTCAGCCTCTGATGTTTAGGCAAATACTGTTTTATAAGTTTAAGGAGGAGAAAAAATGTCCTGATCCCATATTTATCCATGTTTACAATTTTTAAAAATTTAAAAGAAAATTTAAAATTACATTGTCCAATAATTTTTCTTATTGATGATCCATTACATGATAAAATGAGAATATTTTCCCTATATCCACCCTATAGTCTCCAATTTTTAGAGTGACAGAGTAGATTCCTGTTTAAGGAATTTTGTTCACTTCCAGAATAATCTGATTTGGTGCAGTATTTACATGGAGATTAAATTTGGAAAAAAACCCTAATTGTAACTAGTCAAATAAGAAGTCAGAGAAGTGTTTCAGGAAAAGCAGATAGGAAAGCAAATTGTGTGTAAATTCTTATATGGTAGTGCAGAACTAGTAGATCACAACAAACAGATTTAAGGACACAGGTACAGGTAGTTTTATATATACACACACACACACACACACACACACACACACACACACACACACACGTGTATATATGTGTGTGTGTATATATATATGTATACATATATATGTCTAGATGTTCTATCATGTTGTAGAAGTTCTAGCATGTGTCACTAGGTATGGAGGGATCTGATAATAAATGAAAATATAAATATGCCAGGTCAAAGCTTGATCTGTGAAATAAGGGTCTGAAAGCTGAGGACAAGGGAAAAAATGAGATGGCCTGCACAATGAAAACATAGCAGAGGTATCCAGAGTGATATAGTAAAGTAAAGAATAGAAAACAAAAGTTCAGCCTGTCCATAAGCAATATGAGCAAAGTTACGGTCAGAGAAAGATTCATTTATTAAAAAAAGAAAAAAAACCCACCCAAAACTCAGAGGCAGACATAAAAAGATGAAGGTTTTGATAAATGCCCATAGAGTTCTGAGAATAACTGGATTAAATTTTCTAATTATTAAAAAAAAAAAGAAAAAAAAAGTGAAATTTTCAACAATTATTAATCTCAAATAAATCAGCCTTTGCTTTTTTTTGCTTTAGAATTAGAACTTTACTGTTCATTTGTTTTAGACTGTTACTTTGTTACTTTAAAGGATCATTATCAGCTTCAAAAAAATATCCTCAAATGAAGGATAATCATATCAGTGGAAAACTGTTTAGGATACTTAACTAAAGAAGATTATACTTACAAGATATCTGGAAGAATGATCTTTTATTTTTGGGGAAAGAGAGTATGAAATTACTACTGATTAATTTTTGAACTTCTTATTTTAACTCTCTTCTCTTAAAACCATGTTTTTGCATAATAAAATGTGTTAGAGTTGGGGTTTTGATTTTAAGTTTGCTCAAGTGCAAACTATCAATTAATAAATGAACTTTTTTGCCAGGGTAGCAAATAATTAGTCCATCACGATTTCATTATTTTTTAATGCAACTTTTTTGACTAATAGATCAGATATCATGTCTAGAGTGGATGGAGAGGAAGTAGGTCTTTAAAATATAATAAACTGATTTGATAGAATAAATAATTAAAGATTACTAAATAAAGCAAAATATTTACAAAATAAAACATGAACAAACAGTGCAAGATTACCCATCTGAGTCAAGTATTCTCAGGGCCCATAATTGTGGGATGACCTCACTGAGGTCTTCTTAGATCAAGCTTACTTAAATCTCAAAACTAAAATATTCAAAGTAATGCTGCAGCTGAAATGGTTGCCCACAGGTCCGTAAAAAAGTTGCAACAATTTGTGTGTTTCTGTTTTGTACATACTATTAGCTTCATGTGACAAATATGGTTGTTTAATGTATGTAAAATAGATTCTGTTTTGCTAAACCGCAATAATTTCTTAAATTGTAACCAACCCCCCCGTCTCCCCAAAATTCTACTTAGAGAGCAATCCAAATTATTTTGAAGTGCCCTTTGACAACCATGTAGATAGAAATAAAATTAATCTTAGAATGCATGGTCTAATGAGTATTTAATTTATGTGAAGTTGATCAACGGCAAGAGAAGAAATTTAGAAAGGGAGGCAAACTGATTAGAGCACTTAGCTGAGATGCAATGCATCTGGATTCAAGTGATGATAGAAAAAAACCAAAGCAAGTTTCTAGGAAGTTTCTATATTTTATAACACAGAAAAGAAGCAGAGGTGTTGACCTCTGTAACTACAGAAAAATGCCATTTAATCAAAAATTGAATAAATCTTAGAATCATAGAATGTCTCAAGTTGGAAAGGAGCCATAAGGATCCTTGACTCCAACTTCCTGAAGGCCTAAAATGAAATCATATGTCTAAGAGAGACACATTGCAATGCTCCTTGGGCTCCAACAGGCCTGTGACATGACCCTTTCCCAGGGGCGGCTGATCCAGGCACTGGCCAGTCTCCGTGAAGAATCTTTTCCTAATGTCTAGTCTGAGCTTTGTCTGACACAGCTTCATTCTGTTCCCTGGCGTCCTGTTGGTGGTTGCAGGCAGAGGTCAGTATCTCCCTCTCTGCTGTCTGCCTGGGGTCAGTTGCAGACTGTCATGAGGCCATCCCTCAGCCTTCTCCAGGCTAAATAAGACAAGGGACCTCAGCCTCTCCTTCCAGGTCTGGTCCTCAAGACCCCCTCTGCACATACTCTAATAGTTCAGTGTGCTTCATCTATAGAGCCATCCAGAACTGCACACAACACCTGAGCTAGGGCCATTCCAGAGCTCTGCAGATGGGACAGTCACCCTTGCCCATCTGGCCATGCTGGGCCTGATGTCCCCCATGACACTGCTGGCCCTCCTGGCTGCCAGGCACGGCTGGCTCCTACTCAACTTGCCGTCAACCCAATCCCCAAAATCTCTCTACATGGATCTGCTCACCAGCCTTGATAAAGAAAGAAATATCTCAGTAAAGCTTTCAATAAGGCTTGTTGAATAATTTAGGCCCATGGTTCATTTAGAACCCTCTAAAGCTGCAATTTTCTTTAATTGATAAGACTTATAAAAAGTGACTCAAAATGACAATATGTCATTTGATGACGATTCATAAAATACCACTCAAGTTTTTAATTGCACCTATGCTATTGCAAGTGATAGATAAGGAAATGACTACTAATTACATAAGAAGAAAAAAACTTTATTACTATGAATTTTGTACTTAAATCACCATTGTGTTTTTTATCACTTATGTTCCAAGAGTAGTGTAGTAATGTGATTTATCGAATGAAGAGCTTTCAATATAATCTTCAAGTGGAAAAGCCAATTCAATCATTTAAATTCAAATTCTAAATTAATTTTGAAAGATTCCCAGTAAGATTTTAAAGGTTAGGTTAGTATTCAGGTTTCTTGCTTTGTTTTGTGTTTTGGGTTTTTTAAATGCAATAAATGTTATTTTATTTGCCTAAATATTTTGTAATGTAGTATATTAAAAAAGGCAAATAGAATACAGAACATTGCACACTGGAAGGCATATGTGCAGTAAGGAGAGAAAAGTCCTGTAAAAATTATTGATAAAAAAATTATTGATTCCAAAGATAAATTCAAAGAAATTTTTCTAAGATACTGGTTTTGTTCTTACTTCATTCTTGGCTATCTTCTCCTCAAGGCTTGCATTTCACTTGTAGCAAGATTCATTTATGCAAAACACAGCTTACTAAAATTTTCAGATTATTATTTTTCATGAAATTACTCTTCCTATCTTGAATAAAAATGAAAGGTTTTTCTTTGACTTCCATAGTGGTACTCTTGGTTTTCTGCATGCATAAGGAATGTTTATCTGTTTTATCTAAGCTACACATCTATACAGTATACATATTTTTTGTCAAGTGTTGCCAGCCGTATGTTTTTGCATGTATTTTGTTTTACTTTATATGAGATGCATATTCTCTAAATTCAGAGCACTTAATTCCTGACTACTGAGAGATCCAAATGTTTGTAGCTTTATACTTCAAGTAGTCATTTATGCTGATACAAACAGCACTTTGTGCAGTTGCTTACAACTTGAAAATAACCATAAGTGTTTGGAATTAATTACTCACACATTTTAAAATGCAATTTGTAAATCACAGAGAGTTTGAATTCATGAAGCCTCAGGCACTATCTGCTATCAAATTACTGCAAGCATAGTGATGCACTAAGATTCCTGAGCTCTAACTTTCTCAAACTGGCTCTGTTAAAAGCATGACATAGAGAAGGCCATGGCCAAAACCGATGATCACTCTGGGACCAGCTGTGTAAGACCAGACAGTTTGTGTCCTTCGCTCTGAGCAGTGTGGCCACATCCTGCCTACACTCAAGCCATGTATTATGCTTTAGTATTCAACAGTCTGGTTGTTTTAGTTTGTGTGCCACTTGTGATGAAGGAAATTCCCAAAGCATATCCACATCTGTCAGGGAGAAAATTCTCCCTGGTTTAGGCTGGTTTCTGTGGTCCAATCTAGCTGACAAGTGTTCTCTGTCTTAGATTGACTTCTTGCAAACCTCTTCAGAATGGTGTTTTGAACAGACTAAAGGATATGCATCCCTTTGATAAGATAGCTGTAGTACTCTGAGCTCCTTTGGCTCTCATTGGCAATACACAGTGTATAAATTCAAATTTTTGCATGTGGTTGCCAAAAAAAGTAAACTAAATTTCAGCTGTAAAATTCTGATCTTTAGATCTCAAAGATGATTCAAGGGCTCTGTAGCAGGAAGAATGAGGAGTATTGTATTTACCACAAGTATGTTGTTTAATGTCAGTATGAACACAGTGAGAGATGGTATAATTGAGGATACTGTCATATATATATNCCAAAACCGAAAAAACAAAATTTCAACAACAAAAAATTCTAAATCACACACACACAAGAAAACCCCCCCAAAACAAACCAAAACAAAACACCTCCCCTAAAAAAACATAAAAAGAAAACCAACAACAACAACAAATACACGGGGAAAAAATAGTAATTTTAGATATCATTCAGTAACAAAACTCAATTGTCCTTTCAGATTTATTATAGATTTACAGTAGTTTTCAAATTATTTTAATCTTTATGCACCAGGAAATTTTATTTGGATTCTCAGCTTTGTCTGTGGCTCTTTAATTTTCACTTCCTTCCCCCTTCCAGGGGCACAATGGCCCTTTCAATATGCACTGTACAAAAAGCCAAAAATTGAGGAAGGAATCACAGAAATGCCCTGATTTCACCAACAAAAATAAATCTTTTAGGAAAGTTGATCTATTGTAATTCTATTTCTTCATTTTAAAAAAAGGACAAACCCTTATAAATATCAGTGTCTAGAAAGTAAGATATGAAAGTTTTTTGAAAATACATGATCTTCTCTGAAAAATGTGTGTGCCAAGAAATTGGATCAATAAGGCTTTGGTAGCCAAGGTATTGTTACATTTGTGTATGTCAAAATTTACTTGGCATGTAGAAGCATTTAGATACCTGTTTGAGCCATTCAGCAGTTTTCTCTCTTCATAGTCAAATTAATGCTCTATAAATTACTTAAACAACAAAGAAATTATTCTGTATCTGAATTTCTCACAATTCTTCCTTTTATTTCAGTAACTTATTGGCTGTTTAGCCCCTTTTAATAGTCTCCTTTTTCTAATGTCCAGACCCAGTATTCTTCTTCCTTTGATTCATGAATCATTTTTTACCTTCAAATCTTCCTTTAGAACACACTTTCACTGACAGACTTCCAATTATGATTGAGAAGAGCAGCTCTACTCCTACCCTTTTCTGTTCTCTTAATTAGCTATTCAGTTATTATCTTAATGAGACCTTAAGTTACCTGTCTTATGCACCTTGCCAAGATATGTGGTTCTGAATCTCCACATGCACTTATAGTATGCAAATAATACCTAATGGTAGAAGCAGTAAGTAAAGATGATAAAACAGATAAAAATAAAATGCTTCTCTTCTGATCCTTCTCCTAGGGAGAAATATTTTCATTTACTTTTGGTTTGGCTTTCATAGCTACATTAGCAAACAGCAAAAGCCACCTGGTGAATTTTTAATTTCTTATGTTAATAAATTGTATGGATGATATATTTTCTTGGGGGTTTTTAATTATATGTTTTAATATCAAATGCTGCTGATAATCACCAAGTATTTAAAGCTTTCAGTGAAATCTTACTGAGCAAGGAAAATACAAGACATTTGCTAAATCTTTTTTTAAAAATTAAATGACATTAAAGATTTAGGAGAAAATTCCTATGCTTTTCATTTTAAAAACTGTTAATAATCATTATATATATATATATATTATTAACTGATGATATATGAACCTTGGAAGGTCCATCTGGCAAAAAAACCCTCTGAATTTATTTGTCATCTGTAAGCACTCTGATTTAAAAACAAACAAACAAACAAACAACAAAAAAAAAAAAGAGAGAAAAGATAGTATGATATTATTAATGCTTCCTAGTTCCTAGCATTTAAATCTGTCAGAAATTTTTTCTGCTTTTTTTTTTTTGTTGTTGTTGTTATTGCAAGAAATTAGCATTAAAATAAATATTCAATATTTTAAATTTTTTTATCACAAAGAGTCAAACTGTGTTTCTTTGATTTTGTGCCAAGTTCTTTCCAATGCTTCTTCTGTGAACCCATTCACAAAGCCAGGTTCTCCAAATCAGCTCATAAGAGGTGTCCCTGCTAACCTTCCTTCTTGTTTGGCCTGGTGCTGTAGTGACACCAACAAAGAAAAAAAGTGAGAAAACCCAAACAAAAAACCTCTGCTGCTTAAAGGCCAGACAATATTCCATTCAATTCACCTGGGTAATATTTTGTTTCTGTGTGTGCATATATTTATGGATCCTCAGTGGGTAGAGAAGAGCCGGGTTTGCTATGGCAGAAACAAGGATGGTGCTTCACTTGTTTGAAGTGCAGCTTCATTAGTAATTGATATTCTGTTCATCAGCTGAAGGAGCTTGTGGAGGGACACTACGTGGGACAAGTGGAACTATTTCAAGTCCACACTTCCCTTCTGAGTATGAAAATAATGCTGATTGCACCTGGACCATACTGGCTGAACCAGGAGACACCATTGCTTTGGTCTTTACTGACTTCCAGTTAGAGGAAGGATATGACTTCCTAGAGATCAGTGGAACAGAAGCACCATCAATATGGTAAGTCAGAGATCTTGTAAAGATCTCACTTCCTGTTTTTCTATTTTTGGTCCCTTTCACCTTTCAGAACTGAAAAAAAAATTGCTTGTTTCTGTTTCTTTCCAAATTTTTGTCCTTCCTCTTATTTTCCTCCATCTGCCAGAGTTATATTTTTAAGGTAGTTTATCAGTGAGCATTTAATTCAAGTTAGATATTTGAACTTAGTACAAGAATATTTTCTGATGCTGTGTCTTGAATAACTTATGGTATTGTACTTCAGCAATGAGAGTAGTGAGCAAAATTCAGCCTGAGTCAAACAGGAATATATAGACAGCTAATAGATGACATCTTATTCTAAACCAGCTGTAATTGTCTTACTATGTGTATGCATATATGCAAGCATTACATTCTTATGTTAGCTGATGTTAAAACTGTTTGCTTAGCAATATTAGGGATTAGCAATTGTAATACTAAATCTACATTCTCTGTACTAAGAGATGATAGTTCTGCCTGTGGGAACGGATTAAGTTGTGGAACAGTTTGTATCATTATTTCTTTGCAGCCTACACATACAGGTTTTTCATCCTTTTCATCTATGAGAATGTCTAGTGCTTGACATATGCACCATTGCTATAAAATTTAGCCCAGAAAATTTTAGATATTCTCACACATGACTGATGGCTATTTTCTTCAGAATGCCTTTTTAGAGATAGGAAGCAATCCCACTATAATTTTGATATCATAACAGGCTAGACAGTGCAATATATTAATAATTGTGATGTTTTAGCTGGCATCTGATCTTTTGAAAATTATTGATAAAAATGTATGGCAACTGTACTTGGCAACCATGTAAAAACTTTAGTTTAAAGACACATGTAGATCTATGTCACTGATGCCAAGATGATTTTTTGCCTTTTCATTTATATACTTTTTATATATCTTTTATGTATCCTCAGTATTCTTAGCATGCATATTTGTAATTCCTTAAGTCTGATAACTTATCATAGTCCTAGCATTTTGTTAGGCCAGGAGACCAAACATCCTAAAGGCTTCACAGTAGGAGGCCAGAAAACCATAGGCTATCTTGGGAAACCAAGATCTGTTGAGTTGGGGATAGTGGGTTCAGGTTCTTCACAGGACCTGAAGCATTTGTCATTTGCTAAAAGGCTTTATTTGTCAAAAGGCACCATCTGAAGCCCGAGTTCTGAGTTAAAAGAGTCCATAATAAAGTCCATGGAATCACCTCCAATGATGAGAAGGCCCTGGAAAAGTCCCTGGGCTGGGGACTTTTAAAGATTTAATCTTTAATCTAAAGATTTTAATTCAATGTGTGTATCCCTTTTTTCCTCAGTTTTTAAGACCAGGAAAAAGCATCATCACAAGATTGTTCTCTAACAATTCCACATGAGCAAAAGTTTTGTAATGGTAGTCAGTGAAGCATATTGATATCAAATTAAGTGCTCCTGTCTGTATGAAATACAATGTGTAAGTACCCCCTTGCCTCTCACTCATGCACAGACATGCACAACAATCATCAATGAGAAAGTTTTCTTCTTAGGACTTCTAAGGATCTTTTCCTCAGTTCTTGAAGGGGAAGAGCTAATGCAATTTTGCTACAGAACATAAAAGTATGTTCATTTAATTTTGTGTAAGAGACTACTAGACACTTTACAATGCGCTCGTGCTTTCGATTTCTGGTAATAGATGAAGCAGAAAATGAGCAGAAGGCATTGGAAACATTCTATATTGATCTCACACAATATCAGCTTTACATTGGAATAGAGATATAATAAGAATTTTATTTCTCCTAGAATTCAATTTCAACATTTTTCTTGTTTTCTGTGGTATGTTGGTGACCATTATTTAGCACTGATCACTAAACCCTGATTTTATTGTGTGTTTCTAAGATCATACAATCATTATATAATTTGGGTTTGATGGACCTTTAAAAGATCATCTAGTAATACCCCTCTCCTGTGAGCAAGGACATCCTTAACTGGATCAGGTTGTTCAATCCTGACTTTGAATGACTCAGAGGATGGATATCCACTACTCTCAGGGCAACCTTTTCAGTGTTTCTCCACCCTCACTATCAAAAAATATCTTCTCTGTATGTAGTCTAAATCTACCTTCTTTTTTTTCATTACTCCTTGTCCTATCAAATCAGGCTCTGATAAAAACATCTGTTCCTCGTTTTTTTATAAACCTTTTTAAAGTACTGAAAGGCTGAAATGAGATCTCCACAGAGCCTTCTCTTTCCAGGCTGATCAGCCACAACTCTCTCAGTCTTTTCTCATATGGTGTTCAAGCCTTATAATTTTTGGGACCTTCATCTGTACCCAGTTGAACAGGTCCATGTCTTTCCTGTGCTGAGACACTGACCTGAATTCAGTACTCCAGGTGGGGTCTCACCAGAGCAGAGCAAAGAGACAGAATCCCCTCTGCCCTGCTGGCTACGGTGCTTTTGGTGCAGCCCAGGACATACTTGGCTTTTGGGCCACATGATGTGAGCTCATGTCCAGCCTCTCATCCACCAGCACACCCAAGTCCTTCTTGGCAGGGCTGCTCTGAATCCGTTCATCCCCCAGCCTGGGTTGATATGAGGGGCTGTGCTGACCCAGGTGCAGCACCTTACACTTGGCATTTTCAACCCTCATGATTTTCCCATGAGCCCACATTTTGAGCGTGTCCTGGTACCTCTGCATGGCATCCTATTTTTCAGGTGTGTCAATGTCACCACACATTTTGGTATTTTCAGCAAACTTGCTGAGGGCGCACTTTATCCCACTCTCCATGTCATAGATGACGATACTGTGAATAGTACTGGGATCAGTGATACCATTGTAGAATTAGTACAAGATCACTGATGAATGTCTGGAGAAGCTGTGGGGAGTTTTGTAAGAAATGTTCAAAGGATTATTGGAAAATTTAGAATGAAGCTACACGTTCAGCTATATTTAAGACAGAACAGTTACCATAGCGACATTAGAGCCATGCTAAATGTAGTGCATTCTGTAATATGCTAAAATCAGCTGTGTGTTTAAATGGGAAGTTGTTCCATACTTAAAACTAATGGTCTAGGGGTGTTATTATCTAAAAATGTGGCTTTTTAAAAATTGTTCCCTTTTATTGTATCTGGCATCATGTCAACAGCTTTAGACATTAATTCTGTATTAGGAGTCACATATTCCATTAGCATGGTCTGGTAATTAGGATTGTTTTTTCCCTTAAAGGAATACTTTCTGTAGAATAAGTGAAAAAAGACACATATATGAGCACTGTAAAAGCTAGAAAGAGAGAAAGAATTGAAAAAGTAATTGCAGACTGATTATTCTTTAGTGTTTTTAGTATGTGCTGCAATGTGTCTGGATTGCCCTCTTAAAACATATCAGCAAGGTTAGAAGCAGTTCCAGCATGACTGCAGTGAAAACAGGATGGATGTGTTTGTTTGTTTCTTTTTTTTAAATAAAGCAATGGAAATGCAAGAACAAATGGAATCTAAATGCTGAAGGAAAGTAAACTGATGTGTCTACAAAATTTGTGTATAAGAGATTTTGTGTCATAGTAATTATATAGATTTTACACCTTACTCCTATATAATAGTATTATTTTATATTACTAATATACCACATATGTTTCTAAATGCATAAGATGTTAAATTAATTTCCATTTTATATAGCTGATCATTGGTTTGTTTTCTAAAGCATAAGGAAGAAGAGATTTGTTTACCTTTTCTTACTTTTAAAATCACTATATTGTCCATCCTAATGAAATTAGTTTATAAAAGAGTTAAGATATATTTATTTTATGTACAGGATAAGGTTAAAAGGTCTAAAGCTGTTCAAGGTTTATTTGTTTGGGGATTTTTCTGGTTTGTTTTGAGCATGTTTTGATTGGTTGGTTTTGATCTTGTTTTGTTGGGGTTTTTTGTTTGTTTTGGTTTGTTGGGGTTTTTTGGTTTTTTGTTTTTTGTTGGTTTGGGTTTTTTTGGTTTTTTTTTTCAATTAGCAGTTTTCTAGCTCTGGATCCTGAATGAATATATGTGATCACATTTTTAATTCTGTTTTGGATCAATAGATGTTTCAACAGGCTTAAAAAGAGGAACATCAGTGCAAAATGGATGTGAAGGACATAGAAAAGGCTTTTAAATCTGTAAAAGAAGTAGATATATTATCATTAGACTTCATTAGGTGAAATAAGTCTTTTTGAATTTAAATAATTTGTTTAGTTGGAATGACATAAGGAGTTTTAGGTGTAAAATTAGTTTGTTTTGCATTGGTAAGCTATTGCTTGGAATGCCACAAACAGTACTTGTGGGAGCATAGCAGAAAGACTGCCTCTGCTCTGTGTGGAGCCCATCTCCAAGTCCACCAAATGGTTGATCTCTTGGGTCTGAAGGGCTCCTGTGTTGGTAATTATTAGGACATTAAAAAAAAAAAAAATGCACATTGACTATAACTTTTGAAATACTTCCATACATGTCCCTTTAGACCCCTGCATAAGTCATATGGCACTTAAAATTAAATCAAGGTTGGATCTTAAGATAGTATTAAGTATCTTAAGTATCTTAGAAATCCAGACTTTAGCTGAAGAGAGTTTTGAAATAGAAATCTATTACTTAGGAAAAGCATCCTCTTGAAAATCTCTTAGTCTTTCTCAAGACTCTTCCTTGAGATGGAAGCTTGGGTTTGTTTTTTTATTATTATTTGTAGGTTAGGTAAATCTCGCCTGAACAAGACAGGCATAGATAGGTCCAACTCAGGCTTTGTCATGCAAGTGTGGTTTGACCATAACTTTTGCAAGATCATAAATTTTCTTAGCTGTTATACTTTGCATGAAAAGTTGATTAAAATATGAAGAATAATTCTGCAATTATTATTTTTTAATGTGGAATCCTAATTTTGAACAAATTTTGCTAAAAAATTGTCTTTTTCTCTTTGACCTTACAATACTTATTTTATCTCACTGTGCTTCAATTTAAACCCAAAATTAATATCCTTCACATTTTTGTCAGTATTTGCCAATTCAGGAGAATGAACTACACTTCATAGTTTTATTCTAAATTAATTTCATAATACTATTTAAAATTATCTTTAAGGTTATTCTGACTTCCTTATAAATAATTTCAATATCATAGAGGAAGGTCATAAAAATGTACGTGGATGTGAAAGTGATTTGGAAGCAGCACTAATGAATTGTTATAATCTTGGCATACAATTTGACATAAATACCCGGAGTCATCTGAAACTCACTTCTTGATCTGTTTTAATGAATAATTCCTATAACTCCCATAACAGCTGGATACTATTTTCTGTTTCTTAGCTAAATACACCAGTCCAAACACTCAGATACATTTCAAAATAGTAGGATTTCAATTTGTGTGCTTTCTCTCCTGTTTATAATCTGTTGCTATTTAATTACTCTCAGCCTCCTTGTGAGCAGCCTATAGCAAAGTAGTGCATGAGGTAATGGGGTGGTGTAGATCACCTTTTTTACAGACATATATGACAGTAGATCCAGACATCTGAGCTGAGTGTTTAGCTCAGAATTACATAATTAGACAGCTAAAGAGCACCATCTATTGGTTTGCTGTTAAAAGATGTATCACTTTATTGAAGATGAATCATCTTCAATAAAGCAGTTCTACACCAGAAAAGGCCTGGGACATACCTGTGCCAATATAAGGCACTATTTTTTTGTTTTCTTCTCCATCAGGTGATGGAGAAGGTGAGAAAAGATATGCTATAGCCATGCAAAAAAGGGAAGGAAGTTAGAGTCCAGCTTTTTCATTTGAGAAAACATTTATTAACTTATGTGTAATTGCTTACTTTTTTAGCCTCTTTAGAGATATCATGACCATCGTTCCTTTTTTGTGTCACCAGGGAAATTCTGCAGTTTTGTCTTGGAGTCTCTGGTGAAGGGGGTCTCTTGCTGCCTGCTACTTTTTGGAAGCTCTTACTTTTCTCTAGCTTTTAACTGGATTTCTCCTTTTAGCTATTTTGGTTAGGAAGCCAGTAAGTATAAGCTTCTCTACTGGATAACCTATCTGACCTGCCATGAACTATATTTTTTTTCAGGAAAACAAGTATCATAGTTACCGTCAAATTCTTTCTACTCACTTTTATGTTGCAAAGTTTTCATTTGCTATGTGAAAAGGACATAATCTATGATGTAAAAACTAGCAATAATATTATCTAGCACTTGAACCCAACCTATTAAATATATATAGCAACATGAAAATGTTTGAAATTAATTTGCCATAGAGCACTATTCAGTTTCCAACCCCCAATATACATTAGAAGGACAAAGAAATTTTAAGGTGAGTGGCTACTGTAGGTTGCGTGCCTGTATGAAGAGCCTCTTAAGACTGAAAAATATAGTAATCTAACAGAACACTGCAGACTTTAAAATTCATAATATGTTTATTTACCTGATTAAAATCAAATTTCTGTTAATTAAATACATATTTACTAAGAGATTTCTTCCATGTATAATTTGTTCAAACTCTTGCTACAGCAGATGCCATCAAAAGGGATTTACATATTGAAAACTCAATTAATGACAGAAAAATCCGCAAAATAAGTCCCATGGCAAACACTGTGTCCCTTTAAAAGGCTCAGTGGAATACATCTTTTCCACATCTTCTGAATCCTGTCAGTTGCTGCCTTTGGTACTGATGCTTGTCTCTCCAAGTTTCTACTTGCTGTTTTTTGTTGGCAATACCTATACTTCCACTGCTCCCTTCACTCCCAAAAATGTGTCCTATTTCTTCATCCTCCCTCAGCATTTCCTGCTGTGTTAAATGGTTTAAGCTTAAAATCTCTCAAAGGCTGTCCCAAAAAAATAATGGACAAATCATAGTTGATCCTGGTTTCTGGTAGATAAAGGGTTGAAAACCATATACACTCAAGCATTATTTAAAAAAAAAAAAAAAAAAAAAAA
>VWZN01018868.1:186421-209681 GCA_013396955.1 Regulus satrapa | reverse complement strand
TTGATATTTGCATGAAATATATTTTAATTTGGATATTTGAAGTCAGACTAATGATTTAAAAAAAATTTTGTAGTAATCACTTTGATGTGTAGTTTTAACTTCTCAAAGAGAAAGGAAACACTCTGGTAATTGAGTCTTTTTTATGTGTTATGTTATAGCGAAGATTGAAAAATAAAGAAATAATTCAGTTAGATGAAGAAAGGAAAAAAAAAGCAGAAAAACAAGCAAAAGAAAAAGAAGAACAGCAAGAGGAACAACTTAGACAGTATTTTGAGAAAGAAAAGATGGAAGAGGAGAAGAAGATGGTATGTTTAAGTGACTTTCTAGACAACTTTTAAAAATAACTGGATTTTAAGGAAATGACATGATTTCTTCTACCTTCAGTGTTGTTCCCCTCTCTGTGTATCAAACTGCAGTATATTTAATGCACAGAGAGCAGCTAATGGAAAAATCAGACATACTGCGGTAGAAACTTATCTTGTTGATCAAATTTACATTAAAAATAATAAAAGCAAGATTAATAATCTGCACTTAGTAGTTGATTTTTATAACTGCTGTGAAATACTGTGACCTGCAGTTGCTGAGGTGTAAATGTAAATACAGTTGTTTATTAGAGGACTGGTAGGACTGTTCATCTTGAACAATGGTGGTTTGGGTAATTAAATTATTTTCCTTTGGCCTGGATGATGTAAGAAGTCCATCACATGTAATTCTGATGGACAAAATCTAAGTAAGTTATAAAACTCTCTCTCTTATAAAATTTTCCTACTAAATTTCTGTTATTTCTCTAAAATAAGCAGATATAAAGGAATAATCTAGAGGAAAAAGATATGTAACTGAAATATAAATTAAGAAAAAAACACCCTACAGCTGAACAGTGAAAAAACACCTAGAAAAAAAAAGTATTAAAATTTCAATAGGTAGAAAACAAAAATCACGTGAAGTAATTTTTGCAGTCATCTGATGCACTTAGGAACATTTTTTTACTGTCCAAGGGAAAACACAAACAAAACTTTATTCAGAAGCGATAGGAATGTAGTTTCAGTCTTGGTTTCTTCCCTGCAGTTGTCACGACAATCTTCACCCATCATTCCTGCTCTTCAGAACAAATCAGTACGAAAAGAAGAAAGGATTCCCTCTGCTGAGAGCCATCTGTCTTACTATGCACAGGTGTGATTGTTACAGCAAACTTCTGCTGGTTTCTTTAAGACAATACAGTGTATGAAATCCTCCAGGTTTTTAAAGTTTGCCAGTTATTACTGGAATGCCATAGGTAACGAGACAGTTTTTACATTAATCAGTCTTGGAGCTCTGAAATTTGAGGTTAAATTGTATTTCAGATATTGAAAGACTTTTTTGGCAGTGTGTTATTTTAATTTCTTTTCTGCATGTGCATTTTTTTGGCATTTAAAATAAACTTCTCCTAGAAGAGAGTAGATTAAATAATTGTTAATGGTATTTGAAACTCAGGCTATACTTGTGTCTTTCTATTGAAAAGGAGTTTGTTTGTTTCTTTTTTTTACCAACTCTTTGTCTGCTCTGGGCTATATACTTGATAGTGCAGTTTCAGAGAATATTTTATGTCACATTTTAAACCACTGCTTTCCCTAAATTGCCTAAATTTTCCTAAATTCCTCCTACCTGCTCTGGAGGTAGGTCAGTTTATTTCTTTAGCAGTACTTGGAATAGATTTGTTTAGAATTTTGAAGAATGCATTATAGGTATTGTCAGTTATTTGGATTATACATTTAAAGATCAGATTTAAAAAACCTTAGGCACTCACAATCTTAAAGGTTATTAACAGTCGTTCTGATTGCCAACTGTTAATGTAAATTAGATGTAAAATAAGGAAATAAAACGTACTGTAATTTCTTCCTTTTACAAATTACATTTCATATTGATGATGGTCACAAGGATCCTGCACAGCCAAGAGCTCCTTCTCCACCTGTCCCTGCTAGAAGAAATCAGCTGCGTTCCTTAGGTGGGTTTTTGTCTTCATTGCAAGCTCGCTTTTTATTACAACAAAACCGTTCTCCATCACAGTTCCTTTTCTTGCCTGTAAAATAATAGTCCTTTATAAAGTCTGCATTTCTCTCTAGGTGTTTTCTGTCTCTTAGTAATATCAGTGGATGGTGTGTCTGAAGTTTTAAGACAAAATAGAAGTAGATTTATTATGCGCCATCATGAGGAAATAAGTTTTTGTAAAAACTCTGATAATGGAATAGTCTGCACGGGAAGTGCTGGATCTCCTGGAGCAGTGGTACCACTGTGACCAGAATATGGGAAATTGAGAAAGTTTTGGATTGCCTGAGTAAGGGATTAGACCAACAGAGTGTGGAGCATTGCAGTTCTAACTCTTAAATTCTACCTGCATTTGTTAGTCTGCCTAATCCTCTTCTCATTCCCCTTAGCTTTCACTAGTGATTCTAAAATTCAAATGTGCTGGAAGGATTACCTTTGCTTTTTTTATTTTAATTTTTTTTTAATTAGTTATCCTGGCAATATGTGGGTGGAAAGCAGTAATTTTTGTGCTGATACCTTTTTTGCAAGTATATAAGAGACAACACATGAAATGTAACAGTAAATGATGTCCTGCAAATGCTGGCCTGCAGCAGAAAGTACCTGAAACCATTCCAGGGAGTTGTGGATTTTCCACTAAATGGAAGGCAGAGTGGTTCTTAATGCAGCCATTGGAAATTGATTGATTCAGACATTCTGTCACGAGAGAAATAAAGACATATAAATTGAGTCTTGTGTTTGAGGATTTAAACTAGTAAGCCTTGCCTGCTAAATTCTGGACACTGAAGTCTAAAAGTCAGCCAAATATCAGATTATGTTATTTGGAAAATGAGGAATTTCTGAAACTTGGTTTAACTTGTGGAGGAATGCTGTTCTGACCACAAAAAACATCATAGACCCAAAGTAGGTCTGAGAAGTCAACATAAGCATGTAAGAAAATTGAAGTTAGAACTCTTGACCACTTACGAGAATCTGCACTCAGCAGACAGATTATCCAAATTTTGAGTCAGGAAAAGAAATTATGTTGAGTGCTTGCAGATACCACTGCAGTTCTTGTTATCTAAGGACTGTGTAGGTTTGCATATTTCAAGTTAAGGCTATTTACTGGCAATACCCACTTGTGTAGCGTTTCCTTTTTTAAATAGAGAGAAATATTTTCCAGGGACATTTGTATGTTTTCTACTGTTCAGGGGTTCTGGTCCCTGTGCTGTCTCAAAATAAAAACGGATCTTATTTCTGTGTATGAAATGTTGTGATTCTTGTGTTTGTACAATTCTTGTTTTAATATTTAATTTTTGTTTTAATCTGGTTTTGCCCTTTATTTTTTACTTATAAATATAAATAGGTAGCAAAGTTGGTCTGACATGCTGTATTTTTAAATTATTTGTGCTAAATTCCAGAGGAAAGGAAGAATGTGATAAACGAATTATCAGAGTTGAGGAAACAGCTTCGTAGTGAAGAGAGGCGACTGCAGGAGCAGTTGCTAAATGTGGCCAGTCATGATAATATACCAATTACACGGTAAGAATTTTATCTTCTGTTTCAAAAGCTAGGTTTTTTCACAGGAACTTATTGTGCTCTACTAGCTAGTATTAGTTGACCAATATACATAGGCGGAATGNTCTACTAGCTAGTATTAGTTGACCAATATACATGAGCGGAATGAAAATATATAGATAGAATTAGTATATATATATATTTTTTTTTTTCTAATGTGTTTGGGGTTTTTCCAAGACTCTTGCTAAAATTTACTGTAAGAATGGCTGTACTGGTGAGATAGGAAGTTACAATGCCCTGTTTTGAAGAGTGGTCTAAAATGGATGTCTAATGCAGAATTATATCTCATTGCCTTTTTTCCTAGGGCATAATTTGTGCCTATAAACTGCAGTACTACTGTTGCTGAATATGCTCATGAATACAGTACCGTTGTGGAAGTACTTCCTTTCTTACTGAAAAATCATATTCTCTTTATTTAATAAATTTGGTTTGCTTCCAAAATGTATTAGCTAATCATACCAATTAGCTGGAAAAGACGCATCTAATTACCAGCCTTAGTCTCCACTCTGTGAAGTATGAGGGTTTTTTTGATTTTAAGTAGGTTATCTCTTTTTATAACACAATATGCAGTGTCATTACTTTCAAATTTATTGTCCTGTTTTGATAGCTGCATTTAAAGAGAAAAGATCTGAACATTATCAATATTATATTTCCATCCAACTCATTAATTTTATGGTGTTAAATTGCTTTCTGCTTGTTTCACAAGCCTTTCAAGCAGGAGGAGAGAGAAGAATCCAAGGGACATATTTGAGATGGCCAGGCTTCGTCTGCAGGCTCCAGTCCGGCGACCTTCCTTAAGGGAGGCACAAGATCCTGTCAATATGCAGAATATCTGGGAATTTAATGAACTTAAATACAAAGGCAGGTAGATCTTCTTTTCATGAAGATGAAGAAGAGTAGGGAAGCATCTGTCCTTCCCCTCCATCTTCATTCCATGCAGGATTTAAAGACAAAAATGAAAGTCAGGCTCTTCATGATCTAATGCCCATGCAATGGGCAGTGTTTTGTTTGTGTGTATCTCTCTGTGGGGCTGTTCCATGGAATTCTTGGCCTCACAACGCTGTGTCTTCACTCAGAGCACTGACCTGTCTTCTTAAACTGACCTGCTGCTTAAACTTCTTGTGCATTTAATATCGTGGTATTACTGAAAATAGACCGAGTTGGACTTGTTTACCAACCAACAAATTATATTTCTCTGTAATGTTCTGTTTATTCTTCACCAGAAAACATATTTTTTAATATACTAAAATCATTGCTAAGTTGCTCATCCTCTTGGCCATTGACACTGTTCTTTTAAATGTTTTTTTAATGGCTTAGAATTTTCTTAAAAAATGCTTTTCAGAAATGTTAATTTAGGGGAAAAAAAGTAAATTTCCTATCTTTGCTCTAGATCCTGAAACACGTATGGGCTTGAGGCGCATGTATCCTGATCCTCCAAAAGATGACCAGTCTCTAGAGATTCAACAGCAGGCACTGTTGAGAGAGCAGCAGAGGAAACTTGACAGATTGAGACTGAGGAGAGAAACAGAAGGTAAGGAATGAATGCTCCACGATAAACTAAAGTCTCTGAAATTATGTGTTTTCTATTTGATAAGAGTTAAAACCCACTGTCACTGGTTTTACTTCTTTCAAGTGCACAATCAGTACTGCAGTGTGAAACAGTAAAACACCAGAACACTGAAAGTCTATTGTAATGTAAGCATAAAAAGATTGAGTGTTTGGGGGAGCTTTTGTGGTTTTGTACGTAGTTTTGGAGTTTTTTAATTACTTGTGACTGCTTCTCCTTGGTTCCCTGAAAGGAATTTAACTAGTGCCTCATACTTCAAAAATTCTAAGGGAAAAGTAGTTTTGTTACCGTTTCTTGGAGAAAACTACAGAGCAGTGAAACTCTTCTGCTGAACTGTGAGAAAAAATGTTAGCAGGTAACTTGAGTTCTCATGGAGGAAATAAGATGGCTTTGAACTGTGAATTGATTAAAATACAGCCAGTGTATCTTCATCTTGGTCTCCTTTTAATAGATGAAATTTCTTTTATTTCCGTTATCTTGGATTGATCTATTTTGAAGTTTCAAAGACCTGTATCCATAAGAAGCCTTTGCTTTAGAAACCACTTGTGCAGTATCGTGACTGCATGGAGGTTCTGGAAGGAAAATGTCGCTCGTATTGCTAAATAGAGATGATCCCAAGATAGTAAACATTACCAGCCTAACATGGAAAATAGTCTGTCTGCATATTGCAGAAGCAGTGAAAAGTAGATGCATTATCCCTTTTTGTGCATGCTGCAATTAATTCCAAATGTAAGGTTCATTCAGGTATCTTTTACAAAAAGTCATGAAGGAGCAGTATTCCCAGTTGTTTTAGAGGATATTTGAGAGTTGCTTAGACCTATACAAATGAACTCCATTTTGAGTGCAAGATACGTATTTCTTGGAAAAGTGTTTGCCTCTGTAGTTCAGACTGGCCTAGCTAAATTTGTAAAGAGAAAGTAACTTTATTTCTGTGGTGGCTTAGCCTTTGCTAACAGCCAGATTCTCCCACCTGGCTGATCTCCTGCTTATGTCCTGTCACTCCTGCCCTCTGGGGAAACAGGAAGAATAAAGCTTGGTGGTCAAGGTGCAGATGGGGGAATTGGTTACCAGCTGCTGTTATGGGCAAAACAGAGCTGACTTGGTGAAAATTAACCTAATTACTATATGCCTGGATACTTGATTACTGACTATGAGTAGCAGAAAACAAAAAGCATGAAGTCTGCACCTTTTCTGCTCCTTTCCCGTTCTCAGTTTCACTCCTTCATGCTCAGTGTCCCTGCTCCCCTTCCTGGGTACCACCCCAGGTTCTGAGTTACTTCTGTGATGCAATGAGTGATGCCATGCTTGGTCAGGAGGGGAATTGTGGTCATTACACAGCAGTTTCTCTCTGCTGCTTCTCTCTTCTTGCACCTTTCCATCTGCTGTGCCATAGTGTGCTTCAGGGGCTGCAGGGGGGATCTCTGCTCTGGCACCTGAGCTCCTCCTTCTCCTTCTCCTTCTCGGCCTGGGTGCCTCCAGGGCTGCTTGTCACAGCTTTCTCCTCACTCCTACTGCCACGGTTTGATTTGCTCTTCCTCAAATTAGTTTGCAGAGGTATCACAGACGGGACTGATGGGCCCTGCTGTGTCCTGCAGCAGCTCCATTGTGACAACAGCTGTGCCCAGCACATCTTAACAATGCCCTGGCATCTTGCCACAGTCACCAATAGAATTGATTCTTGGACTGTAATAACCTTAGATGCAAGTTGGGCATTAAATAAAAGCAAGCATGCGTGGAAGGAAAATGTTTACATTTTTGTAAAATGCTTTGGAAAAACGGAATGCCTCTTCTGGTCACTGGTGCTTTGAGGCTTGTTCCTGTTAGCTGTTGCCAGACCTGTAAGATGAACAGAATGGATACCAAGACGTGCAGGGTGACAGTTGTGTTTTGTTCAGAATCCTGTTGAGTGTTTAAGATGATTCCTGTTCTGTCTTGGATGGATGAGCTGGTGTTCAAGCAATGTGTGCCATATTGCTTATGGAGAATAGAACATTGCAGTTGCAAATATCTATAATCTGTATCACATTCTGTGTTAATTATACGGTTGTGAGTATCCTTAAATGTATAAATAGAATGTATAGGGCTTGACTTCAGTCTTCCTTTTCATTAGGTTGACTGAAATGCTGAAAAGTAATTCACTGGCATCAGCTGAGATCTCTCTGGGATTTGATTCTGGTTTTCCACCATTAGAATATATTTTTAATAGACCAGATTGAGAAATCTTTCATTTAATGTTTTCTGCAGAGAAACCTCCACCATCTAGAAAGCAAATTTGCCTTTTCCATTCATTTCAAGCACTTGCAGTTATTTAGATTTCTGCTAATGGATAATGTAGGTTTCCATGATGTCATCCAAAGAAAAGCCTCTTCAGGTTAGCTTAGATTAGTTGATAGACTAAGCAGCTGGTTTTTATGAGTATTTTCTACTGATGCTTCTAGAGGATTCTTAAACAGTTTTTTTCCTCTTTTTTTTCTCCTACTGCTTTACAACATCATTTAACTTTATAGTCTGTCACTGAGTACTGAGCAAGAGAATTAGTTGCCATCTCTGTTTCCAGTTTATTTTCCTTGGAGACAAATTGATTACCTTCCTCTTGCTGAAAATAGATGAGTAGTTTCATTGTCTGATTTAAGGCAGAAAGAAAGATTGAATTAAAGCAGTATGTACATTTACATTGTGAGTGAAATAATGGGTTATGTAGCAAAGGCATACCTTTTTTCCCACACTATGTGTTCTTTGCCTTTTTATACACTTTTCCCTCTGATTTGTCTTTCTGTTTATGTGAAAGAGGAATATGTTGACTGTTAATGAAACTATAAACTGAGAAATCAGTGTTTTAGTTATCCCAAGTTTTTAAGTGCTAGCTAGCTTTGTCCCTATGAATTAGGCAGTCTTTTGCAGACTTCTGGAGGGTTATTATTGTGGGGGATGTGAGGGAAAGCCCCCAGAGCAGGTTTGATGTTGCTGTGCTCTGATGCTGGACGGAAAGAAGGTCAGCTACACACTGAGTAAGGTGTTGTTTCTTGCATCTCTGTCTCAAAACCAGTCTAATTAAAGAATTAATTTGATTGTTCAACTATATTATTAATAATGCAATAATATAATAATATATTAATTAATATATACAGTTTTAATATTTCATTTTGAAAACTTAAACTAAACAAGAAAAGTAACTTCAGTTCTGCTTCTTTGCATTTCCAGCATGCATTGGGTCATTGCTAGCTTAACTTTCAGGATGGTTCTCTGTGCTCTCCAGAACTGAGATTTTTATCCCTAGATAAAGGCATATATATTCTTATCACTTTTCTCTGTGAAATGATCTCTGTCTGGTTCAGCTTCTCTTTGAAAGCTGGAAGCATGATGTGCTCAGCATGTTGAGCGTACATTTACTCTTAGGGTTTTCTGCAGTCCCTGCTGTGGTTGTTATTCCCTGCCAGGAGCCAAAAAACAGATTAGAAATAGTACACTTCAGATTTCTGTTTGATTTCTCAGATTCTGCTTAAATTTACATAAGGAATCTGGAATAGTTATTGCATGCAAATGTTTTAAAAACTCATTCCTTCAGCCCAATTTATGTATGTTTAGAGATGTAATGCATACTGGTCTTAATTTTTGCAATAATAAGCTCATAAAATATGTTTTATTATTAACTATTTTTGTGGCAACCCTGTTGTTTGGTCTCTTGTCGGTGTAGCCTTTGATGATCAAGATGATTCTGCTTTTGACAGCTACCCACAGACCATGGGCCTGGTAAGAACAGAAGTTTTTTTATTATATTACTTTTTCAAGTGTGAGAAATACTGTGTCTTTTACTGATTTGGAGAAAGGAATGACACTTAACAAGACATCAGACTAATGTACTTCTTTTTCTGGTCTACACAAATTGCAGCTTCTTTAAAACAGATATTAAAGTTGTTTATATCTAGAGATGGCCTGATTCTATAACTCTCTTCATTTTATATTCATTGGTGCTTCTCTTATATTCATATGATGTTAGATTGCTGCTGGGGGTTGAGAATTAGTAAGGAAAGCCAAGCCAGAAGCAGTTGCTTTGAATTCGGGTGGTTCAAGTGATGCACTTGGCAGTCAAGAATTGGAACGTTTATTTTCTGACTTGGTGAAAAGAGCAAAATAAAGTTCTGTCAAATGGGAATGCTACACTAACCCAAAATACTGAATAACAGAGTTCAATTGCATTTCATGGGAATGTGAAACAATGAGAAACAGGAGACTGTGCAACAGCAAAGACATTAACTTTGGGGATAATACTGTAATGAAATGCAGAAATGAAACAGTTTTTATTTTAAAAAATAATCACATTAATGCACTTTATAATTGTAGTTTATTGCCTGAAATTAAATCAGAGCAATGCTTTGCAGTAAAAGTTTTGTTTTCTCATGTTCTCTTTCCTCTGATGGTTTTTACTGCTTTGCTTTTAGAGTGGTTTTCAACATAAATTATTCCTCAATAGGATTTCTGTAACAAATGGTTGGAACTACGAAGTGAACTATGAGTATTGGTCTTAGTGCTTGATGTTATGATGTAGAAATTTGTTATTTCAATGCGTTAATGTCAAAAATTGTATGTGGTGGGATAAGTTAAACATAAGGCATCATTCTTCATTTGAGCAATTAATATTCAAACCTTCCATGCAAAGCTCACTTTGAGCACTGAAGGTTCTGAACCTCATGCAGAGCGACAAAGATCAATTTCTTGATGGAAATCTCTGTGTTACCCAAATTACTATGACAGTTGCCTTTTTCAGGCAATTTCAGCAAATGGAATTTATATAGAAAAGTAAAAATAAAAAGCCCTAATGCTTAAAGACAACATGGGTTCTTTAAAAATGTATTGGGTTTTTAGATCCACAAAGTCAGGGATAGTAGAATAATTAACACTGGAGAGCTGCTCTTTGCTTTGCAGAAGTTTGGTGATTAATTTATGTTAATTATCATTTGGCCCCAGAAATATATTGAAGCCTCTGAATTTCCTTTTTTTTTCTGTTTTACTTTTGTAGTTCAGGAACAAATCTGATGAATTCCAGAAAAATTCACTGTTGGAATCGGACAGCGCTTTTATTGGTGAGTTTATACCTCCCCTTAACCCTGTTGTGAGTGTACAGACATGTGGTTTTGTCTAATACTATGTCTCTAAAATTATCATTATTGTTTTAGAAGTTGCTATGGTTAGTGGCTATGGTGATTGGTTTGAAGTATTAGGAATTAAATTAAAATGCAGAAATTTATGAAGTTTTACTGAAACAAATTTGTGTAAGATGACATCTAAATTGAATGATGCTTCTCAATTGCCCTTAACCACCTTACATCTTTTCATGAGAAAGCATCTTCCTCTGCTCTTCGTGCTCTTTCATCTGGGATGTTAGTCTTGTCAGGGGCCTTTCTTTGACATCCTCCCAGCCTTGGATAAGGAGAAGCTAATATTTATTCAGGAAATGTGTTACAATGGTAGCATTGGAAATGCTTTTCTATTGTTCTGCTGCAAATAATATAATTTATTGGCAATCACAGCTTACAATTTCAATCTGTCCACAGTGAAATACAAAAGTCTTAGACAGTCAGCGATTCTTTTCATGGTTATTCTTTTGATTTACAAGCATGCTTGATTTTAAGCGTGATTATATGGGTATAAAATAGCAATTCATTCTAAATTAGTCACTTTTCTGCTGTTCACATATTATTTCATTTTGCTTGCAACATCTTACTTACAGACAGTGTCACTTATTCATCATCTGAAGCAGAAGATTTTTAATTTTCTAAAGATTTTTGTATAGACTGCCTCATATAGTGTCTCTCTATTCAACCTTTATATGCATGGATGTAGAAGTGCTGTTTTATTTCCAGTTACTAGAAATAACAAGGCTATAGAAAAACCCAACCAGCTCAGGCCTTTACGTGTTATTTTCCATTAGCAGGCATTTACAGTATCTTGAAATTTCTTTCCCTTATCTACGGGAAATCATCTTGCAAGATTTTAATTCTTTGCTGTAGGGGAGATGCAGTAGAGTCCTGCAGGTACTTTTTAATGAAACAGTGTTTCTATAAACTGATGATTATTGTCCCTGGCTTGGGTTAAAGCAGGGTTTTTCCTTTGAAACGTCTTCAAGCCTATTCTGTCAACGTGCCAGTCCTGGAGGGCACTGGGAGGAGCACAGGGCAGGGCTCTCAGCCTTGTTCAGTGCCCTGGCTTCTCTCTGTGGTTTGCAACACCTTCCTTTCCAGGCTGGGGACTGTGGTGTATCAGTACAGCCCAGAGGTGAAGGGATGCCTCAGGAGAGCCCATCAGTCTTGGCTGGCCAAATGTCCCAGCTGAGCCAGGACAGGCTCCTGGGGAGCAGCACGAGACATGCAGGACCCTTCCAGCTTCCAGTGAGCTGTAGCTGATTGCATTTCATAAGTCTTGCCAAGCTGGGCCTTTCACATGTTGTCTTTCAACGAGGTGGAATCAGCATTTTTGAATCCCTGTCCACTATCAGCAGTATTTTGTGAATGAAAATCCAACCTGTGCCTTCTGGGAGCTGTTTCCTTTCATATCTGCTCTGGGCTGCTCTTGGTTATTCACAACTTTCATAAAGTTCATGGTATTTAAAGTCCTCTCACCCTTTTCCTTCTCCCCATCCAGCTGGCACTTGCAGTTCAGTGAGGTGTTGGAGTTAGCCTTACACCATTGCTAAATTATGCTTCGATTTTTTTTTTAACTTGAAATTTTTGTGATAAGAGCATGAGTACCTTTGGTGAAACTGGGGAAAAGATGGGAGGAGAATAAAAAAATGTATTTTTAGGGAAAAAAAGCAATTGACAATATAAAAGAAGAAACCTATATTTTTTTCTTTCTATGATATACTGGACTAACTGCTTTTCCAAGACACGACAAGAGTTTCAAAATCTTTGTTGTCACAAAGAGTATTTGGTGGCAGGGGATTCTGTAGGGGTTTTGTTGGGCAGAGTCCTTCCTTTTCCTGGGAGGCTCTGTTGCTGAAGGTGCCAGAGGGAAGGCAGCAGGAAGCAGAGCCCACTGTCTGCACCAAGCAGCAGCAAAGCCATCACCCAGCCCCAGGAAAAAACAAAAGTGCTTTGACACAGTTTGTGTTTGAAAGAGTTTCCAGAGTCAGCAAAAGACCGGGAAATAGACAAGTGTGAAGCAGAGGCATGACCTTAGGGTTCATGTGTATTATAAAAATAGATTAAAGTCCCCCCCAGCTGTAATGTGATCAAAAGTATGATCAAAAAGTGTAGTTATTTATTCTTGTATGAACAGATTCTAACATTTTATTACATGAAAAGGTGGAGATATGTGTGATTAAGGCATGGATTTTGTGTTATCATAATCCATGTAACGCTGTCAGTCCATGGAGTGTTTTTATATATTCCATAACATATTTACAAGTTACAAACAATTTGTTACATGATTTTATCTTTTTATGACTCTGATTTTCCAAGTGTTCTCTCTTTCAAGTAGAGGTGCCGTGCTCATTTGAGTACTCATTTACTTTAAAGGTCTGGGTATAAACAAGATTTGTAATGAATGCTTTCCTGTGGTGGAGTCAAGTACAATATATTGGCTTGTTTCAAAACATAAACAGGTTGGAGCACTCTCTGGTATTTTGATTTCTTTGAAAATTATTTCACCTGTTTTTCCAGGTGCTAATGGGGAAACATTTTCTGCCTTAGAAGAAGTTAATTCATTACCACAGCATCCACTTTCTGCACGGGAGAGGAGGCGACTAAAGCAGAGAGCTTTGGAGAGTGCTGTACGTATCAGAACTGACAGATGTGATGTCAGGCAGTTCCTGTGCTCCCACAGCGACTCCACGTTATGGGTCCCGAGGGAGTACACGGGTAGCTGTTTGCCCTTTTAAACAGGATGCTGTTTAACTGAAGGATTTGTGCATTTTTGGGTTCCCTGCAGGAGGAGGTTCCAGCAGGGCAGACGCCGTTGCTGCAGCCTGACAGCTTCTCTTTGCACTCAAACTTCAGCCTCGACGTTGATCAGGTGAAAGGCAAGAACGAGGAAAGACTGCACAGACTGACTGAGCTCCAGCAGAAATCTCCTTCCTTGGGTATGCTCCCTGTAGCAGAGATGATGTAGTGAACACTAAGTAATTACAATAATTAAAGGAACAAATAATAATAAGCATCATTTAGCAGAGCAGTGAGCAACCAGATCAAACACAGGAGTTATTTACAGAGCTCTGTCGCTGGTACAAGGACGTCCCCAGCACACCTCAACACAAATTCTTTAGGCTAAGTTTAGAGGAGGAGATAGGAAAAGATTCTCATATTCCTGTCTATAGGAGTGTAGCCACTCCTACTTGTCCTGTGAGCACCACTGCGGTGTGGGCAGCAGGATGGGGATATCCAGCTGCACAGCTGAAATGGCAGTGGGAAGAAATCAAACACCCAAGTGATGATGAATGGTGATGAGGTGCCTGTGTGAGTTTATTGGCATTCCTGGGAGTCAGATGTTTGTGGTCCAACCAGCATGAAGATAACGCCAGAGAAATTGTGTGTGATGTACTTCAGTTTCTCGTTCTAATTTGATTTTCTAGTGGCTTGTTAATATTAATGATCATCCAGTAACAGAGTCTGTGAATATTTGATACTGATACTCTTTCACTGCACACACACTTGAATTCATTACATGCTTCTTACATCAGGTGCTGGGATTTGTCTTGGAGCATCTCCAAATGCTGGCTGCCTGATCTAGATCCCTTTTGTGTATGAAGCACCAATCATGGCAACCATTAACGGCCTTTAATTTCTCACGTGGATTGTGACCCAGTTCATGCACTTTGTGCTAATGATGCTTTCATACCAGTCTGAAACCTCCCCTTTTTTGGAGGTAGTTGCTATGCTGTCTAGGCAATTACAGTATCCGTATCCTTTTTATAAACTTAATGAGAGTACAGATGCTGGCAGTATTTTTGATTCTGTTGCTATGGGTACTCTTACAAGCACTGCATTTTTTTTTTTTGTTTTAACCATCTCACTGTGGTTTTAAGTTACTAAAAGAATAATTCCTATTCGTACTAATTTTCTTCTTTAATCTAAATAAACTCTTTACTGATTTTCCTCCACCCAGATACATTTCCTGTGTGAACTACTCTTACTTCTGTATCTTTATTTCACCTCTTTTATAACTTCCCCTCACTTTGTATGCACTACTCCTTTTATTTTGCTTGCTTTATGTTTGTCACAGCCTCCAGAGCTTCAGCCTTTTGATAAATACAGTTTTGATATGTGTGTGTGTGTGTATATATATAGATATATGTCTGTATGTAGCTTGTTCTGTGGAGCACATGGGGACCCATCACTCATCCTTAGCATTTGTGCCTCTTGGAAAGGCAGCAGCAGCTCCTCTTGCTCAGCTGTGCTTGTTCAGGCTGCACTGCTGCTTGCCCTCCTGTTCCCTCCTTGTGCTCAGGAATGTTACAGAAATACGAGTGAAGCCACATTTTTTACTCCTTTTCCCTAACAGTCTGAAAGAACCTTTGTGGTATCCTCCTGCTTTCCAAGCAGCCAGGACTGTCATTTCTCCTCTGCCCTCAGAGACACTGCTGAGAGAAAACAAATCTCTCAAACATATAAATGAGGAACCTGGTTATCTTCCCTTGAAATGACTGGAGATGGCAATTCACAGGCTTTGATAAATTCTAAGAGCTGATCTGGTTTAATAAGGAAGCTCTCTTCACAGCAGTTCACTTTCTGCTATGGGACTGATGTAGGAATCCTAAAGGCATCCTAGTATTGTTTTTTAAATTGGAAAATTAGAAAAAAAAGGAGTCAGGCCTTCTCCATTTGCACCCATCCAGAAAAATTCCCATCAGTGTAGACTTGGTGAATATTTGGGAGATGGAACCTCTGCAAGCCAGAGATATCCTCTCTGTCTAGCAAGGTATGTGTGCTCCTAAGGGCATAAACCAGAGCAGACTCAGATGCAGAAGAGGGAATTCTCACAGATTTGGACACACAGGATGTGCTGCTGTTGGTGTCTTGCAGGAATCCAGATACCATTCAATTTCTAGAGGAGGATTTATGCTAAGGAAGAGCTTTCCTTTCCCTCAGCCTCCACATGCAAACTGAATTATCAAGAGTTTAGATATGTGTCCCAGTTAAGAACAGTTTTTAAAGGAGTGTGCAAAGTGTTGAAATTCATGATGAAGTCCTGCAGTGCAGCTGATCTGCTGTGCTTTCTAAAAGCAGCACCAAGTGATGTGCACTGTGGTCTTACCTCTGGCAGAACAGTTGATCTGGCTTCTGGCTTCTGCAAGATCTAAAGGCTTTGCTTTAAAGACAGGAGTAATTTAGTGTGGGAAAATGCAGCCCTCTGGCCTGGACATTCACCATTTGTTTGTCTCTAAACAACTTGATTTTTACTGTTGCTAGATCTCATCTCTTAAAGCAGCAAACAGAAAATTAATTTTCTTTAGGTATCACTTTTTCTGCTGCGTGCTGTTAACCCCTCTAAAACCTACATGTGCAAAAGACTGTGGGTTCCAACCCCCTGGAGAGTTCGTCAGACCCAGGATTTAGGAGACAAAGAGGTTCACTCTGCCAGCTCCAAGCGCAGGAGATGACAGGCCCCAGAGAGAGGGAGGTCTGCTCTCACTCCTAGTGTTGCAGACAAGTTTTAACCAGACTGGGAAGGCTTGGAGGATGATCAGATCACTGTCTGTATGATGTGACAGAACTAATGATTGGTGCCAAGTTCTTTTGGAACAAAATGCATTTGACATTTTGTTTTAGAACCTGCAGTCCCACCTAACACACAAAGAGGAAAACTGAGCCCTTGCTCTCCGTGCAGGTGGGGTTGTGCAGTTCCTGTCCTTCCCTTCCCCCCTCCATACCTGCCTGCTGCTTCTCCAGGCCTTGGGCTCTCGCACCCATGCTTAGACCATCAACTTTCAGAATCTTCAGAGAAGCTGTGGTTTAAATTCTCGTTTTTAAAAGGTCACCATTTTTGCAGAATAAAAACCTGAAATTTGTAAAAATCATCCAAATACTTAAATTACATTACATTTATTAGTTGCTTAGGTGAATTGTATAATCACTAAAGGATATACAGTTTTGTTTTGCTTGAATTCGGATGTTTCTGCAAAAAATGTTTTTTTTTCCTAATCCAATAAAAGTCTATAAACATTTTTCTGCCTACCTTATACACTCAGAAACCAGATCCTCCTCATTGGCATGACTCAGTTTTAAGAGGAAAACATTGCAATTTTCAGTCATTATAGATAGCTGGGGTTTGCACATTTGTTTTGATCTATGTAAAATCTAAATGTTGTGAGGCCAAAAAAATGGAGAAACAGCACAGGGAAATACATACACTTACATCCCTTTATATAAAGTAAAATTTTATGTTGTTCAGTAATCTACACTATTTGTTTAAGGTATTAGGTGTATGTATGACTGCTGGCAGAATTGAAATAAGTAAGAGTAGAGTCCAGAGGGATGCTGACTCCAAGTTCAAAGGCAAAGCAGTCCTGCTTTTTGTTTAGTGGGGTTTATTTTGTGGAAGATCCCAACGTAGCCAGTTTCAGCATGACTTTGCACTGAGGTTTCGAGCTGTGCTGAGCTGTGAGGCACAGGCTCTCTTGCAGGTGCACTGTTAAACCAAGTTAAAACGATTCTTCCTCAGTAGGAGACTGCCTAGGCGAGGTTCAGTCAGGCCCCTGTCACTGAGCGACCTTCTTTTTATGTGCATTTTTATGCATATGTGCACTGACAGATTTGACTTCTCCCTAACTAGAAGCTTTTTGGAAAGCAAGAACCCTCTGCCTGCTCCACCCACCTCTGCTTGTATCCTTAATCCGCCCTTGCTCAGCTGCTGCTGGGGAGCTGTTGAGGCGCAGTTCCCCCGGAACATCAGCAAACCTGTGCTAAGTATAAATCTAATTTACAAGCAATGTCGATTGCAGCCGCGCCACGAGAAGAGCTTCTGTCCCCTCTAACGCGTGCGTTGCTCTCCTCCTCTCTCAGGTGATGACATTTCCTTGGGGGACGTGGACGACCTTCTGAGGCGCGCTCAGTCCCACGCCAGCTCCACCGACAGCGTGGCCACGGAGCCCTGGCTGCGCCCGGGAACGGCGGCCACGCTCCGGCGCTTGCTGGCGGAGCAGCCGAGCTCGGCAAAGCTGTCCCCGGAGCAGGAGGAGCTGCCGCTGGGCTGGCAGGGCCTCTCCACGGCGCACGGCTGAGCCCGCCCGGCCCTCGAGGGAGCGCAGGCACCGCTGAGCCCGCCGGGGAGCCCGGCAGGGAGAGTCCTGACCCGCGTCTTACAGAGCGTGGAGGAGCCGCGTGTGTAACGAACGACGGCGATAAGAACAGAGAGCATCACGCAGCGCAGTGGGACGGAGCGGGAGCGCAGGGATGTTTTCCATTCCTTGACGTGGGAAATGGAGGAAGAGCTTGGCGGCTTTTGCACTTTTTTATACAACCTAAGTTTCAGCCTCAGCAACAGAGTGTGGTGTGTGTGCGTGAATTTGATATTAAATCAAAGATGTTTTTTAGCTTTATAGTCAAAACTCTGAAACTTTCTGGCATTAGAGTTGCCCAACAGCAGAAGGGCACTAGGTTTTCACCCGAGGAGTGACTTGAAGGACACTTGGTTTTTATACCAAGAATAAATGCTGTCCTGCATGAAAGCGCAGCTAATGCTTTCATGGAAAAACAATGACTAGCAGCAATGTGTCTTACATTCCCTAACTTGTCGTGTGCTGAAAATGCAGATATTGTTGAATATATTTATGTTTCTGATTGAAGAATTAATAAAGTATTTTGTTACTAAAATTATTTTCGTTACAAAAACTGTGAAAGCCGACTCCAATTTTCTTAATTTATGATTTGATTCAGCTTTCATTTACTCATGAACAAACTGGGGCGTTGAGGCCGTCTCTAAAGAAATAAACACATGGAAAAATCTCTTGATTAAGAGCACAGAGGTTTAGCAAGAACAACATGGATGAAGATTTCAGAAATTCAGTGAACTAAACAACCAAGGTGCAGCAGGGGTAATGCTGCAACTTTCCTCTTGGTTAGAAAATTCCCATCCAGAGGCCTAAACTTGATCATCGGGGGGAAAAAAAAGACCCTAATAAACCACTGATGAAAACAAGAACTTTTTACAAAGGTCATTTTTATAATGCCACCTTCAAGCTTTTGTAAACCTGTCTAAAGGCTACAGCACAGGCAATGTTTGCTGACAGATGTGCTTCACACCTGTGGGTGTTGAACTTCTTTATGGGCTTGGCACATTCCTTTCCAGAGAGGATTTGCCAGATCAGGGTAATTCTTACCCTGAATTTCCAGCTCAAGAGTAAGAAGGTTCATCAGTGTGGCTGTGACAGCGGTGGGCACTCAAGCAGGGGCATTGGTGTAATCCCTGACCTGGGCTGGAGCAGGTACCTCAGGCTCCATGGCTGCTTCACTCTGGACTTCCCCGAGACAACCTTGGGGAAAATGCTTCATAATAATACACTTACCACCCTCTCATGCCAAAGCCACCTTCTGCCTTTTATACTTTTGACACCTGCCCTGACGGCTCTCTCCAGTTTCCTCAGAAGTTCAACTTTGAGACATTCACTGTGCCAGCTCCAGGCTAGATGCAGAATCTTCTTCCTCATCTAATTGCCTGTAGAGTTTAATTATTCATTAGTCACTTAATTTTAATTGGAGTTTTTCCCCTGAGAGAAACATGAAGTGTTCCCCTAAAAAGCCACCCTCATTTCACCGCAGTAAGTTCTGTAAATTCCACAGACCCTTTGAAGTTGACATTCCTTTCCTCCAGTTCAAGGCCGGGATGCAACACAACTCCTCTTTGCTTGCTTCACCTCTGCTGTGGGCTGAAACTACTGAAATTACTTTAACTTCACTGCTCTGCAGTCCTTAGCACCGTGAATTCCACTCTTCCCTGCAGCTACTCTCCCTTGGGCACTCGGGATGCTGCCTGGGACACTCTGAGTCCGTTGCATTTTCCCTTTCCAGATCATTCTTCAGCTTTCAACTTGGAAGGGCCCCCCTTCTGCCTCCCTAACTTTTTATCATGATGGCATCACCTGCAAAATAAATGTATCTGCAGTCCCAGCCCTGGCGGATCTTGAGATGACTAAATGAGAACTTACTCTCCTCCCGACCCCAGATTTTCGGCAATTAATCATCAATATGAGCATTCCGAGAGCTGTAAATTGAACACAAGGTCCAGAGTACACCCTCATGCTGCTCTGGCACTGCAACAACTAAAGAGAGGCACAGAAGAGTTAAAATGACACCAAAGTTCAGCTGCCAATGAACTGAAATTAAACCGCTATTGGGCCTTTTCCACATCAGCAATAGAGGCATGAGAAGGGCAGGATGTAAAAGAAAAATGTCATTACTAAAGACAAGTACACAACAAAACAGTGAAGCAGTGAGGTTTAAAACCAGCAAGAGCCCCACAACCCCTACTGCCCAAGTTTTTAGATAATTCATTGCACTCACTCATCTGTTTTGAACAGAGACGATCAGAAAGCAACGGGGCAGGCACACAAGGAGCAGCGGCTGTTGAAATAGTGCTCAGGGCAGCAGTGTCAGGAACACCCTGGTAATGGTGTCAGAAGAGTTTGCTAAAGCCATGGGGGAGAGTATGACAATGAATAGGGATGGGACACATTATACTCACTCTAAAAATTATTACTGATCCCTGTCAAACTGATCAAGAAAGACCTCAGGTCTGGCCTAGCACAGCAGTTTAACATTTAAACAGAGCACAACAAACTGACCAAGTAAACTCAAGAGGAAAGGCTACAATTAATTCAAATAACCTCAATTCTCCCCCTTCTGACACTGGTGATTGCTGTTTGGTTTTGCTCCACCCCAATTAACTCCGCGAGCAAACTCTGAATCACAGGTCATAACATTTTAATTCTCTTTTCTGGCTTTTCCACAGCTATTTCACCGAACTGTTTACACTTATTTCTGGAGCCTGCTGTGACTGTCTGTGGCAGACTCACTGCCCTGAAAGAGAGAGGAGGCTCCCTCACACACGTGCTTGCTCTTCACACCGCTCTGTGTGGCAGTCAGGAGTCAAACTCCTGTGCCAAGTAGGAGTTTTGTGGGAACACACTGGAGAACAATCCAATTCCACTCTTGCTAACAAAATGGAAGATGCCGACAAAGCTGAGCTGGATGATGTGTTCCAAGTCAGCAGAACTGCAATCCCAGCCCCTCCCTTCCCTCTTTCTCCATCAGCTGTTTGTACTGAAATCCCCAGAGCAAAGTGCAGTACTTGAGCTTCCTCTGTGCAGCACTAGAGCATCCATCTGACCAGTTCATGCAGTGCTTTTATTCTCCTCCAGTCCTGCTCATCTTTTTTTTTTTCGTTTACCACTCCTTTTCCCCCTGTATTTGTCTCTAACAGTGAGAAGAGGCATCCTAGCCAACCAGAGGACATCCAGCTTTCTGCTCCCGGGGTCTGGGGTTTGCTCCTCTGAAACAAACGCGTGACAGGCAAAGCAAACTGTAAAACAAGTAGCTGTGGATTAGACTGGTTTTGATTGCACTGATGAAAGAGTTCAAAAACTTTATTGACCTATAACCTGATTAGAATATGCCAGATGAGAACCAAATATTGTACAGAAAGTTGTACAGAATTTTTTTTTTACATAGAAAACTTTACATATCTGTACCATATACATTTTGTCCATCTGAAAAAAATTTCTACATCCATTGTAATACAGAATGCTTGACAATCTCGTCTGTTAACCATCAGAGCACAATTCACAGTATGAATACATTTCCAATAAATTTAACCATCCCCAAACCATGCCAGATTTGTTACTCGAATATATCCAACATTAAATTCTGTACATAAGAGTGAAATCTACATCAAACAAAAAACATCTGACAGCAGACACAACCTAGACTTGTTTGCAGTGATTCAAGTTCCAGTCCTTGAAGGATCATCATTTCAATGGCTCGTTATATTTAAAAGCCCTAAAACGAGTATATTACAGGTAGTTATGTCAGTTGTGGTATTTCTACCGCTGTTCTTGACGAAAAGTCGGCAACATTAACTTCTGGGCTACAATGAAACAAATCAAAACAAAAATAACAAAAGAAGAAAAAAAAAAAAAAAAAAAGAGAGGGCAAAAAAAAAATCACAACCCGAAAAAAGAAACCCAAACTTCTAGTGCATTTGGTAAACAAGGAAGAGTTATGGGCTTTCAACGAATCAGGAATACAGAAATAAAATAATTCGGGAAGAACTGTATAGTGTTAAAGAGTTTATATTACAGACCTGCATCTCTGTACATTTTCACAGAAGGATGATTACCAATGTCTCAGACAGCCTGAGTGTGCAAAAATCTTAGAATATCAGACATAGTTGCTAAATATTTTTTTTTCCATGAACAATAATCTCCATTTTCTTTTCACTATAAACATTTTATCCTTCAAAATACAGCTCTCCTGAGTTGTACTTCTCGCAGAAGCTCAAACCTTTACATATATATGTTTCTTTGGGTACATTTTACTTTCACACCCGCCATAAACATCTGTTGCTATTCTGCTGTCTAGGACAGGAAAGGACACTGCAGCCCGTGCTGACAAGGGGACTGTGCTATAAACTGGCACCGTGCTCAGCACGAGCCAGGCAAGAGGAACCGATGAGAGAGAATCCCACAGGAAAGAGAGGGACTGGAGTGTTGCAAGCCTTAATTACAGTTGTAAGCGCCTGTACCGTTAACCCTTGGATACACGTTGCCAGAGATAGAAACCATTTATATGGAGATCCAGACAGAATGGCCCAGCTACCTGGTCCTTTTATTTAGCTGAGGAATATAAACTTTGAAACAGAACAGCACTATCTGCTAATGCTTGCTTATTCCAGACTCTTGTTCTGGTGGTTGGGATATTTGGAAAACCACACCGATCCGCAGGAAAAACCTTCGCAAAACAGCTCGAAGCTCAGGAATAAGGTCAAACTGCATGATTTCACACAACAAAGGATAGTAGAACGAGGCATGGGCCTTGAACTGAGAAGAAAACAAACAAGAAATTGCTCTATTATACATTGGTACACCTCAGAAAACACACTGCAAAATAGGAATTTTAAATACTCTCCCAAATGAGGGTGTCACAAAGTGACAAGCAGAAACACATTTACAAGTGAAATTAGCAGTGCTAGAATAAGGCTAAGACAGCTGTGATGTACTTTGACAGCTCACCAGCTACACGAAGCTCCTTACTAATGCTTATTCTCCAAGAGGAAATATTTCTCTATTACGAGTTTTTTCTCACAGTTGGCCTTTCTCACTTAATTATTTCAGCCAAGTTTTCTTAGAAACAGAGGGAAATTAAACAGGGATTTATTTACTGCAGAACAGCTTTGGAGAAGGTCAAGGTGTACTTGTACCTGCAGCACTGGTGGCAGAACCGAGAGTTAATTCTTTGAATAAAATATCATCACTAATTGTCTTCCTCAGCAGGAGAGAGGTAAAACCAATTTAACACACACTTCTAAAGGATTCCAGCATCTTTAAATTCTCTGACACATTTTATTTTATCACTCACTGCACCTTCACACTGAATTATTAGTGCCAGTATCTGTCAAGTGCAGTTGGAATGTACATTCCCTCAACAAAAGAGTGTCTACAGAGCAGCAGGAGCTTGGAAGACAAGCCTGGAAGTGTGTGTGATGAACCAGTCTGGAACTACTTCTTACCCGTACACGTCATCTGAAACATCATTCCAAACAGTTACTTACCCTTTCATCACTTATCTTCAGGACTTTAGTCAAAAATAAGAGTAAAAGGTTAGTCCAGGCTTCCCGATGACTTTCTGATGTAAGAGTGAGGAAATAGCTCAGAGCCTCACTGCAGACACTGGAGACAAAAGACACAAGAAGATAATGACTCACATTTCCTTCTGAGCTCTACTGCAGAGCGAGAGCTTTGGCTCTGCAACCTCTGGCAGTGTAGAGCCCTGGTGTAGAACAGCATTGTTTTATGAAAGCTGCTCTGAGCCTGGTTAATGACAGACAGCAGCAACTTTGTTCAACTCAAACCCAAAGTCCTAGGACTTCAGTAATAAGTAAGCTGACAAAATGTGATGACGCTGTTTGTGT